>VDFB02329107.1:0-11351 GCA_007258455.2 Sequoia sempervirens
ATTTAATGTGCAACTCTACAAGTGAATTTGAGTTGTCTGAGCATTCAAATACTATGTGCCTCTAATGTTGTGTTTCATATAATCCAAATGGTTGCATTCATAGATAATACAACTTAGTGTTGAGGGGGAGGAAAGAAAAATATCCAAATAGACAAGTGTATCATCAAGCACCAATAATATATGATGCATCTAAGTGTTAAATAAAATTCTACCTAAGCATGACTCTGTCTCAGTGTTCCATGGGGTTTTAGGTACAGGGACGGGAGGACGACAAGTGACGTGTTTTGGGGATGTGGGGATGGGGGGAAGGGGACGTGGTAGGGTGTTGAAATACATATAGTACTTGAAAAAATAGTTATAAAAAGATGTATAAGTATAAGAGTTATACATCTTGGAGACAACTAGGAGTTATACATCTTGGAGACAATTAGGAGTCCCCTAGACATCTTGAGGACACCCCAACATCCTTGAAGTCCTAGTGGCATCTTGGAGACAACGACAGTAGTGGTGGGCTAGTGGGGAGACATCCCCTCCAAGTCCCCAAGTCTCTGAGACATCCCTGTCTAGAAAATATAGGATATTTTAGGGGGGACGTGTCCCCATGGAACATTGCTCTATCTAAGCTTAACCTATGGTATAAGCTATGCATGTTAATTTACATACTAAATGCATAAATGCATACCTGCATGAACACACCAACATTAGGAACCTCTAACTACTCATCCCTAAATGTTGAAACAACTAGTCCACTCAAGATATAAGCATGGGTTCAATGAAATTCTACTACTCATATCTAGATACCAGAAAAAATCCAAAACTTATGTCTATGTATAAAGTTTTAATTTTTGACTTTTGGTGACCATTTTATCAGCACCCTCCATTTAGGTACCCCCTTTGAAATAACAGTTTCTCTATTGTAACAAGGCAAGCTCATACACAAAACAAGATTTACATCGGGTGGCTCTTCATTTCTGTTGCCAGCATTTGAAGTCGCACCCTCAAAATTCTCAGTCATCCCAAAGCAGTCATATTGGAAGAAATCTACCGTCTGAATTAATTATTCATTTCAACGCTTAAAACCCATCGAGACAGTCTTACCGAGAAGTTCATGCTAAGTATTACTTGAGGCTCATCATAAAATATCCATGGATTATGTTCTTAGTTAGGTTGGCAACTAAAGACGACCGACCTTAAAGAGCACTATAAGTGTTGACTGTATAGGCAGCAGATGTGGGGCCATTCCTTTCGCCAACATCTATTTCTAGTTCAAACAACAGTCATAGTTAACGTTCAAATTTACTCTATTCTCATGTGAAAGCTTGTTGAATGTGCGTAAGTGTTTGATCACATAAAACATCAGTCTGGTGTTGGAAAATGTCTGCTGCAGCAGACAGAAGACATGTACAACAAACAGGCTTCCAACTCGATTAGTTTTTGTTTGCCAGCGTATTCCCGGCCTTTGCCAAAATGGAAGCTTTTGAATAGGGTATGGACATCTATCGAAGCCTAATGCAAGGGGATTATTGTCAAATATTACAGTTGGAAATGCTCTAGTTGACATGTATGCAAAATGTGGAAGCATAGACAAGTCACGTGAACTATTTGACATAATGCCTCCAAAAAATACCATCATAAACCCCATAAACACCATAAACATAGGCATGTAGCCCGGCTGGGATGAAGGTGGGTTTTCGCAGGAAAATTGAGGAAACAAATAAAATAATGCACAGAACACAAATGTACGTGGTTCAGCCTTAGCCTACGTCCACTGGAGAAGGGAGAGAGGATATTGCATTCATAATTGTTTCGAGAGATTACAAAAGCTCTACATATAGAGATACATCAGTCTTAATTAGAAGGATTAAGACGAATCCCACAAAGTATGCATTCTCCAGAAATAGCAACCAGGATAGAAACAGATCCCCGTAAATCTCTCTTCTCCAACACTCCCCCTCAAGTTGGTGCGAAAATGTCAATCGAGCCCAACTTGGACAATATTTCGTGAAACTTGAGAGCTGGAAGACCTTTTGTAAATATATCCGCCAATTGCTGATTTGTAGGGACAAAGGTTGTGCGGATGACATTGGCTTGCACATTCTCTCTAACAAAATGACAGTCGACTTCAATGTGTTTGGTGCGCTCATGAAACACTGGATTGGAAGCAATATGCATAGCAGCCTGATTATCACAGAATAATTGAGTTGGTAGGGATGAACCATATCCAAGGTCCTTCAACAGAGCGCGAAGCCATATAATTTCACTGGTAGTTGATGCCATTGCTCTATATTCTGCTTCAGCACTTGAACGAGCAACAACACTCTATTTTTTACTTTTCCATGTGACCAAGTTACCTCCAACAAAAGTACAATAGCCAGTTGTAGACCTTCGATCAATGGGAGATCCTGCCCAATCAGCATCAGTATAGGCAGTAATAGAATTATGGCCAGTCTTACGCATCCATATACCTCTTCCTGGAGACCCTTTCAGATACTATAAAATTCTGGTAACAGCATGCATATGTTGAGCCTTGGGAGCATGCATGAAATGACTTACTAGACTAACTGCATAAGAAAGGTCAGGTCGAGTAATGGTTAAATAGATTAACCTACCAACCAGCCTTTGAAACTGACCAATATCAGACAACAATGCACCAGTATCATCCAATTTTCCCCCGCTATCTGTTGGCGTATTTGATGGTTTGATTCCAAATTTACCAGTTTCTTGTAACAAATCCAGCACATACTTTCGTTGATTAAGAAAGATGCCATTTTTTGAGTAGGCAACTTCTAATCCTAGAAAGTACTTCAAAGTGCCCAAATCTTTAATGGAAAATCTATTGTGTAGCAGAAGTTTTAGCTTAGAAATTGCATCTTGATCATCACCAGTAATGACTATATCATCAACATAAATCAGCACAACGACAATACCTGAGTTACTTCTTTTAACAAACAGAGAAGGATCTGCATTACTTCGTTTCAGCCCATTCAGCATAAGGACAGAGCTAAGCTTAGCATACCAGGCCCGTGGAGACTGTTTAAGCCCGTAGATTGCCTTTTTTAACTTACATACTAAACCAAACGTGGCCTCTTGCGGATGCCCAGGTGGTATGCTCATGTAAACTTCTTCTTTAAGATCACCATGCAAGAAAGCATTTTTGACATCCATTTGAAACAATTTCCAATCTTGATTGACGACAAGGGAAATGAGGACCCGGAATGTGTTCATCTTTGCAACAGGCGCAAAAGTTTCCTGGTAATCTATGCCATATGTTTGTGTGAATCCTCTAGCAACAAGTCTGGCCTTATGTCGTTCTAAGGAACCATCACTGTTGTATTTATTTTTGTACACCCAACGACATCCGACAGTTTTCCTTCCTGGAGGTAGCTTAACAATCTCCCATGTGTTATTGTCATCTAGAGCTTGTAGCTCGTCTTGCATAGACTTCCTCCAGACTGCAATGGAGTTAGCTTCTCTAAAAGTTTTAGGTTCTTGATTATGATCAACTGTACTCAAGAAGGCTAGGTGAGACTGAGAAATATTATTATAAGACAGGTGTTCCTGTATAGGATAAGATGTAGCATGATAAGTAAAGAAATCTTTCATTCGCTCTGGAGGACGAGTTGCTCTACTCGATCTTCGAGTAGCTTGAGGAGATGTGGGGATTGGTGTAGCTTCAGGAACTTTAGCATCATGATCAGGAACAACATCCTCATTGGTAACAGTAGGAAGCGGAACCGAGTGAGACACAGACTCCCCCTGTGACCGACTCCCAGATTCAACACAAGCTTTAAAAAAGGATTCAGATTCCACAAAACGGACATCACGTGAAACAAAAATTTTATGAGTGACTAGATCATAGCATATGTACCCTTTCTTAGTGGAAGAATACCCAAAAAATACACACCGGGTAGAGCGAGCTTCTAACTTATCTCTGTGTATTGCTTGCTGGTGCACATAACAGACACATCCGAATACCCTCAAGTGTGAGATGTCAGGTGTCCTATTTTTGAGTATCTCCAATGGAGACTTGAACTGAATAACACGGCTGGGAAGACGGTTGATCAAATATGCAGCAGTTAATACACCATGAGACCAATATTGTTTTGGGACCTTTGTTTGAAACATAAGGGCCCGTGCGGTTTCCAGGATGTGTCGATTCTTTCTTTCGGCCACCCCATTCTGTTGTGGAGTTCCGACACAACTTGTTTGATGTATAATGCCTTGGCTTTGAAGATATTCTGAAAAAGATCCTTTAACATATTCGGTACCATTATCAGACCTAAAAGTTTTAATTTTAGCACCAAACTGATTAAATACCATAGTATGAAAATCTTTGAAGACAGAAGTCACTTCAGTTTTTGATTTTAACAAGTATAACCAGGTAGCACGAGAAAAATCATCAATGAACAACACAAAATATTTATATCCATCATAAGAATCAATTGGCGCAGGTCCCCATAAGTCAGAGTGAACTAATTCAAACAACTCAGTAGACATAGAAGACGAGTTGACAAAAGGTAAACGTGTTTGTTTAGAAAATTGACAAACATCACAGACATCAGAATCAACAGAAACAGAGGGACAAAGTTTTGACAAGATACGGTTGGATGGATGTCCAAGCCGTTTATGTAAAGTGTGACTTTCAATTACACCATTGGCATGATATGCCTTATTGAGGGAGTTCAGAAAATAAAGTCCATGTGAGTATGTTCCTTTACCAATCGTCTTCTTCGACTTTCGATCCTGAAAGATGACAGATGTTGGAGAAAATATGACATCACAATTTAAAGAATTAGTAATTTTTCCAACAGACATAAGTTGAACAGGAAATGATGGAACAACCAGAGCATCAGATGGAGCATTATGAGAAAAGAAACTAATTTTACCACTTCCTAAGGCTGAAACAGTAGTTCCATTTGCAATAGAGATATCATGCTTATCAGTTTTTGGAATAAAATTGGTTACTGAAGAAGGACTGTTGGCCATATGATCTGTAGCTCCGGAATCAATAATCCAGGAATTAATTTTGGAATTTGAAGTAAGATAAGCATGAAGATTACCTGACACGAGAGAGGAAGTGGATGGACTGTTGCCAGAAGAGACAGTCTTACTGAGTTGTTGAAGAAGATGACCCAACTGATTGATTGAAAAAGAAGTTTCGGCTACAGCAGCATAATCCTTCCGACCCTTATATTCAGATTTGAGATGAGGATGTAATTCCCAGCAGCGATCCTTGGTGTGCCCAGTTTTCTTGCAGTGATCACATTGATAGAGTTCCTTCTTACCCTTGTAGCGAGAAACATTCCTGTTTTTGTCAGAAAAGTGAGGCTTTCTTTTATCATCCTTTTCAGCCAAAAGAACATTAGATTCAATCTTCTCTGTTGAAGTTTTGGATTCTGAGCTCATAGTCTTTCTTCGAGTTTCCTCTCGCTGAATAATAGCACAAACACCAGCAAGAGTGGGTAATGTGGCATCCATCAGAAGATTGCGCCTTATGTATTCATACTCAGGTTTTAGGCTACGAAGTAGAGAGAAAATTTTATCCTCCTCAGCTCGTTTCAAAAGAGTTTGGGCATCAGTGGTATGTGGACGATACAGGTTCAATTCGTCCCACAGTTTTTTAAGATTCCCAAGGTGTTCACTAAAGGTTTTCTCACCTTGTTGGGCTGCAGCAATTTCAAGAGTGAGTTCAAAAATACGTGCAGCATTATTTTGGTTCCCATATAATTCAGCGACTGAATCCCATAATTCTTTTGCTGAATTAGAAAAAGTGAAAATTTCGGCAATATGAGTTTCCATCGAATTGAGTAACCATGATCGAACAAGTTGATCATTGGATATCCAATCCTCATATCCCGATTCAGTAGTTTGAGGACATTTTTTATCACCATTAACGAAACCAAATTTTTTCTTGCCACCAAGCGACAGAGTGACAGCTCTAGACCATGCTACATAATTGATACCATTTAACGGAACTGATGAAAGTCTCCAACCAGGATTTGAATCAAATTCAGCCATGAAAAAGCAAGAAAGAAGACGCTAAAAAACACTTACAAAAAAACTCTGCAGCAGATTCAGAAAACTCCAGATTTCTGAGGCAGATCACAGGGTGGAAGAGACGGCGCCTAGAAGTGAACCCGAAATCACGCCGCACAGAACAGGATCGTGGATTTTAGAGATCAGAAAAAATGATTAAATTCGCGCATACAAATCTGCTCATACAAATCTGCCAAAAACCCTAGTCGTGCAGAGGAAATCGCGCAGTTTTAGAGGCCAGAGAATGATGAGAATCGCGCCAAAAACCGCGCCCAGATGAAGCGTACCAGAAGTAGCGCACAGATCTGCCAGGGAAGATGAAAATCACGCCAAAAACGCGCCCAGATGAAGCGCACCAGTGCCAGAAACAAAAAACTGCGTATCTCAAAGAATCTTGCTGAAAAACTGGCATTTTCAGAGGCAAGAAACAAAAACGCGTTTTTTAGAAGCGAAATTCATGAAAGGACCAGAGAATAATGTTTTTTCTGCTCTGATACCATGAGGAAACAAATAAAATAATGCACAGAACACAAATGTACGTGGTTCGGCCTTAGCCTACGTCCACTGGAGAAGGGAGAGAGGATATTGCATTCATAATTGTTTCGAGAGATTACAAAAACTCTACATATAGAGATACATCAGTCTTAATTAGAAGGATTAAGACGAATCCCACAAAGTATGCATTCTCCAGAAATAGCAACCAGGATAGAAACAGATCCCCGTAAATCTCTCTTCTCCAACAAAATCTTGACATGTACTTGAAAATTATTGAATGCCTGATGTACATACACAATTTTTTCTAGTATAACCTCCAAAGGAGTACCTGTCCAAGGAAAGGCCATAGCGGATCTACTTAATGCAAGGAAATGATTGAATAGGTGTACTTACACGAGTTGTTTTAATATATCATCCAAAGGAATCTCTAGTCAAGGAAATTTTTTTATTAATGCGATTTTAGTTATGTGCATCATAAAGGTCAAAATACTATTTCGGTAGTTCAATGAGACTTTAACTCTCTTATCACGTCATCTATTTTCAAAATTTTGGAAATGAAGTTCAATCATCACTGTCCTTTCATCTTCTTCTTCCCATGTCTCTTCACTTGCCTGAAGAGTTGATACATTTCCCTTCTTATTCTCATTTTGGTGTAGATGAAGACTGGTGTATTCAGGTCGATTAATGAAATGGTTTGTCCTGCTTTCCTTGGTGGATGTAGCCATTTTGATATTGAACCATGTTAAACATCCGTGTTTATGATTTGTCTTTATTTTGCATTCCTTATTGCTGTTCTATTTTATGTTTTAATTATTATTGTTGCTCCATTATCTCAACAATTGGTATCAAACCCATGGTGGTCAATCATTTGGCATGAAAGGTTTGAGTTTGAGTTGGATCAATGCCACCTGATGAAGGAAGTCATAAGAAATCACAAGGGAAGTCAAAATCCAGTGGGAGAGATGTTGGTTGCTAGTATTGTGGCAAGCAAGGCCACATCAAGAAGACTTGTTGGTTTTTGAAGATGGTTGAAAATCAAACGAAAGGAGATGAAGTGAATCTGTTACATGAAGAGGATGTCGATGCAACAATTGGTGTTCTTGTTTCAAACATGGAAGCAACAACACAAAATGTTTGGGTGCTCGGTTCGGGAGCATCATTTCTTGCCACTCCGTGCAAGGAGTACTTCAAAAATATGCAAAGTGGTGACTTTGGTAAGGTTCTTCTTAGCAATGATAAATCTTATGTTATTGGAACAGGGGATGTTTTGTTAAAATTAACAAATGGAGATAGTTGGCTGTTGCAAGATATTAAATATGTCCCTCAACTCAAACAAAAATTGATTTCAGCTAGAGAGTTGTTTTCACAAGGAAGTAAAGTCGATTTTGAATTGAATAGCTGGAAACTCACAGAAAGGGCCTTGGAAATTGCTCATGGCAGAAAAGTAAGAACCATGTATGTCGTAGAGAGTCTTGCTTCATGTGAAATGGATAGATTAGATGATGTAGTTGATTCAGTCATTGATGAATTTCTTAACCTGATCAAATATTTGTGCAAGAAAGTGTAAGAGGCTCTACCAAAAATACATAAATTAAAAAGAAAGTGGTTTGGGACGATGATTTTGAAAGGTCAAATGGTAGCAATAGTCCAGTTTATGAATACTATGATGGCTGGAACAACAAAGTTTTCCTAGGTTTGCAAAAATGAGAAATATCTATGAAAGAATTTATGCTTGTTGATGATCTTTTTACAAAGGATAAAATAAATTTTAGAGGACCTCTTTCTCATTCCAGTTTAAGCTCGCAACCTATCACCATGTCCACGCTGCAGGGTTCTCCCCAAATGTTAATGCCAGGTCTAATTTCTCTGCCTCTCTTGTCTTCTCTTGTCAGCGCCCCTGTCTCTGTATCTACACATATTATAGGAGTTTCCCCGCTTGTGTGTGAGGCATTGCATGAAGCAAGGCCACAAGAAGGCCAATCTAATGAAAGCTATGATGAGAGAGACAGATTCTGGATGGAAGCCCAAAAACCTACCTTTGGAACAAGTTTGTCTTGAGCAAAATGCTTTGCAGCATATATGCATCAATGAGGTCGAGGAGCAAAAATACTCTAACAATGTGCAATTGACTGATTTTGAAGATGGTGTTGCAGGAGCTGAATAGAACAACATCAAAGAGAGTGTGGCCACAGATCATTCTATGCTTGAACAAAGTCCAATGAAACTTTTATGGAGGAAATTGAGAGAAAAGAGGAGCCAAAAAAGAGCATTGACACTTATCCCATAAGATGAAAAAGAGACAATTAAGCTTCAAAATTCAGAAGCATTAGCTTCGAAGAAGAGAACATTCAAAAATTTTACTTTCAGAGGTGTAGATCTCAATGCTCTTCTTGATATGTCATCTGATGATCTCAACAACCTCTTCCATACCTGTGCGCGAAGGAGGTTCCAACAAGGCTTGAAGAGGTAGCCAATGGCTCTAATCGAGAAGCTTCGTAAAGCTAAGGGAGAAGCTCCTCAAGGGAAGAAGCCAGAACTAGTTAAAACTCACCTTAGGAATAAGATCATTGTCCCTAACATTGATAGGAAGGTTTTTAAAGAGGGCAGGAAGATCAAGCGCATTCCAGAGAAAAGAGAAGAACAAGGATCTTCTATCTCATAAGGACAACATAGAAAATTCCAAGTGCTCCTTTGAGGATAGTAACGGCAGAGGAATAGACCATGACAATCGTCCTTTCAAATGGCGAGAAAAAGAATTGTGGGATCTCTGCCTTATGAATTGTGTTTATATTCCTAGAGATAAAGCATGGGTAAGAGATTCTTCTTGCAACGACAATGATTGTTCTAATGACATTCCTCTGCAACAGAGGGCAAAGCGCCATCATGAGCCATCTACCTCAATAGAGGAATCCGTGTATCATTCAAGTACAAGGAAGCATAATAAATTGGAGGTGTTTGTTGGCAGGATGGAGTAGGAGGTTACTGAAAACGATCATTGTTTTATGCCTGGTGGTAATGACAATCCAAATGTAACTGCCAAACTTACTAGAGATGTCTGGATGGCAGCTGATTTGTACATTCGGGAAATTGATAGTCTATGTTTTGAACTTTCAATGAAGAGATGAAATGAAAAATTGGAAAAAGTGGCATATGAAATCCTGGCAAAAGAAAAGGAATTTGAGGAGCATCATCAAGAAAATGGATTCAAACAGCCTATTCACAGGGACTTACAAACAGCCAGTGAAAGTTCGTCACTTCATTTATTTGGAGTATACGATGGGGAAGCCATTTCCACTGCCATTAAAGATCATATGGAACTTATCTATGAAGCACCCAAGCTTGAATATCTTTTATCCCTTATCAGACAGAGGCCTTATAAAGAAGAAAGTGAATCGGCGATGGGGAACTTGAAAGTCTTATATAGGTGGGAGAATCTCCTACAAAAAATCCAAGCAAGCGATGAGGAATAGAGGGAAGGTTTGCAATCTCATGCAGTGGTTGAAATTGATGGTTATTGGAGAATAATGGATGCAGTATTCACGGACTGTCTTCTGGATGTTCTTATTCTTACTTTTGTGCAGATTGATGCTGCTTTAAATGTTGGCAATTCTGGTGGACCTGCCTTCAATGGCAAGGGCCAGTGTGTGGGAATAGCATTTCACTCTCTGAAACATGAAGATGCAGAAAATATTAGATATGTTATACCAATTCCTATGATTGAACATTTAATCCATGATTATGAGTGTTCTGGTGATTACACAGGATTTCCAATTCTTGGAATAGAATGGTAAAAAATGGAGCATCTTGATTTGGTTGAGCTGGTTGGAATTCTCACCGGGATTGGTCGGCCTATGGACTGGTTACTTGGTAATGTAGTTAAGTAACATTGAGTTTCAAGGAAAGTGGGAACAATAGTGCAGTTTGGACTTCACATGGGAGATTGTTGGAAATGAAGCCCAACCGTCACTGCCCTTTTGTCTTCCTCTTCCCATGTCTCTTCACTTGCCTAAAGAGTTGATACATTTCCCTTCTTATTCTCATTTTGGTGTAGATGAAGACTGATATATTCAGGTTGATTAATTAAATAATTTGTCCTGCTTTCCTTGGTGGATATAGCCATTTTGATGGTGAACCATGTTAAACATCCGTGTTTATGAATTGTCTTTATTTTACATTCCTTCTTATTGTTCTATTTTATATTTCTCTTATTATTTTTGCTCCATTATCTCAACACAAAAGTCCATTTTCTAAATTAAAAATATTTATCATTGACTGCTAAAGCACAATGAAGTTTAGAATGGTCTGCCACTTCCACTTTCATGGAAAATGCAATGGACTTTATTATCTATTTTTCCTTCGTTTCACTGAATTTTGAATATCATTTTCACGCTTCTCATTAACGTCATGCTAGATTTCTTATTCGCTACAACATTCTCCATGACTTTCGTGCTAAAGGTGAAAGTCTATCTAATTAGAGATTGATTTTTTTTTAAAATGATCAGTCTTGTTGGTAGGGTCATTCTCATGTTAGTTCTAGATGATCTTGTAAACCTTCACAACAAAATTGCTGAAATGAATTTACTTCGATAAATAAATATCAAAACTAAAATGAATTGGTAAGATTTTTTTTCAAGTGTATAATGGTGCAGTTTTTCTTATGTTTTAGAGTACTACTCTAAAAATAATATATTTATATTATTCGAATTTAGTTCATTATAATATTATATCTTGATTTTATTCTCACTTGTTTTTAGACACTGATCTCAATTTTGTTGAGATAAGTGGTTGTCTCAACCTATTTCTAGTGGTGGTGACTCATT
>VDFB02329108.1:0-28808 GCA_007258455.2 Sequoia sempervirens
GACTATGGTCATAACAACCAAGAAGAATGAAATATGTGAAGTAATGCCTTGTACTAATTTTGAAAATTTAGCAATAGAGATCCAAATCTTTATATGAGAGGAGGATTGCATTGATACATATGCTACTAAAACACATTCTCACTCATTGATGAGAAAAGGATATTCTATGATAAATATTTTAAATAGGGTGCATTAATATCATCTGAAAGTGCACTAGGAATTGAAGATTTATTTTTGGGTCAACTTATTGACTATGAAGTTTCAAGTCTTCATGATGATAGTATTCGTATAGTAGATGCAAGTTTCTAGCCAAATGAGGAATTTTTTTTTCATCTAATCAAGGTGACTACAATTCTATTTGTAACCCTATTGACTATGAATACTTTCAAGAGAAGGAGGTAGAATTGTTCTCCTTATGTAATAAGTTCTTCAATAAAAATGATGATAGTATTCTTGAAGGCTCATAATTGCATGGTGATATTATGAATACCTATGATAGTCTTGATAATTCTTTGAATGACCATAATAGTTCCAATTATTTTGATGATATAAGAGTTTCAAAACCTTGTGTATGGAAGGGTCAAATAATAAAATCCTAGGTGAGTTGAAAATCCTCTCTTTAGACAAGGAATATGATGTTGTAAGGAATAATGAAATTCCAAGTTTACTTGGATATGAGAATAATGTGGGATGTGAATTGGATATGATTTTTGTGGATGAGGTTTGAAATCAACCTTGTTATGATGTACTTGATCATGATAATTCAATAAGTGTTGAGGATAATAATGTTACAAGTTTTCATGGTGATGAGACAAAAGAGTTTGTTAATATATGGAATACTCATGTGGCTAGCAGCGTGTGTGAGGATCATGTCATAGAAGAGATACTACCTAGTTCAAAGATAATGAATAATGACAATATTTCTTATGAGTGATTCAATTTTGACATGGAAATGGAAGAAATGGATGGTTCTTGTAGTAACTTATATTTTTTGGAGTATAAGTATTTTAATTTTTCTTTTCATGCTAATAATTTCCTAATGTTGCATAAGAGTGAAGTTATTCCAAAAGGATGTCACAATAATTATGACTTTGGTATGGTGGAAAAGTATGGCATCCATGGTATTATGCATCATAAGGCATTCCAATTGATGCCTAAATTTCCAAATTCGCTAGACCTGGAAAAATTTGAAAGAGGCATGGGTAGAGCTTTGATGAATAATGGTAATGGCAATGTGAACACCAAACCTACAACAATCTAACACAAGATCAACAAACACTTGTTAAACATGTTAGAAAGCCAAATCTAGCATTCCCTATGAGATTCTTAGCTAAATTGAGAAGAAAACATGAAAATGAGAGCATAATAAACCAAAGATAGCATGTAATCAAATTGAAATAGCTAAACCTTCATCCCATACGGGAGTGGTGCTCCTTTGATGTGGAAAGAAGCCCTTTCCCAATACCGCTGATAAGATTTAGTGATATTGATGATCCAAAGTGTATTAGTTGACTCCAAATGGTGATAAAACTTAGCTAAAATGATGAAAATGATGAAATGATATGAGTTGAAATGCCTATAGTAAGAATGCTTGAAGTTATGGATCCATATTGTGAAGAGAATGCTTCTATTTATAGAACTCAAGGGTTGAGAAATGAGAGAGATTGATGAATGTGGGATAAAAGAAGAGCCAATGAGAATGTGACACTTGTCACAATTCTATTGGGTGAGGGTGGAGCACATTTTGGGGAATGTGTTAAGTAAAGAAGGATGTTAGAGTAATAAATGAAAATGGTTGAGGATTTGAAAGGTTGTAAGAAGAATTGAATGAACGTGGTTGAGATTTGAAAGGATGTAAGAGGAGTTAATGATGATGTAAGAAAATTTATTGAAGATGTAAGAGGCTTTTTGAAATATTTGGAGGGAAATTAAATGGAGAGGTGGTTGGGAGGAATATTCCTTGGAATATGCCATTGTGAGGATAAATAGAGGAATTAGATAATTAATAGAAATTATTTTAATGTGCAACCTAGTTAGTTGACCATGGGTTGATTTAATTCTTGAGGAGTTAAGAGCTGGAGGATTTGTTAATTTGCTAATTATAAAGTGATTTAAGGTTAATTAATTAACTTGAATGGGTTAGGGGATTATGGCATTTGATTTGATTTAATTAAATATTATGAACATTAGTTAGAATAAGGGTGAATTAATCTAATAAATTTAATTATTTGATTAATAGTTGAAATTGTTGATTTAATTAAATAATGCTGATTATTTAATCAATTGGATAGTTCGGGATGATTTAGGAAGAAATGGTGTTAGTTGATCAGAATCAGATGCATAGTATCAATCGAGACTTTTTAAGTGTCTATAGGTAGCTCTAGTGAGAAAAAAATTGATGGCAACATTTTTAATTCTGGTTTGAGGCTGCATTCTTTTGAGAACAAGGTATTTAACAAAGGAAAATTCTTGTTTTTCCTTTTTAGTTTCATGGGGCCACAAAAAATGTCAATTTTTAAGCCCTAGGTTCTTTGTAAATAAGTTTGTGCATTCTTTTTTCCCTCCATCTGCATTTTGGCCTTGGTCTGCGTTCCTTGAAGTTGTCTGGATTCTCACTTGTCTTCATTGAATCCAATGTCCCCAGACAAGAGCCACTGTTAAACTATATATATATTTTTTGGGTCTGTCTAAAAGTGCAATAGTTTTTAAAAATGCAAAGTTGCAAAATTGATAAAACCCTAAACCCTAGTTTGGTCTTGCACTTTTTGTCTAATTCTTTATTGATTGGTTTACCTAGTTCCCAATGCCTTAAGTTACATCTTTAAGCCCCCCGCTTCATGTTATAATTGGCCCCTAAGCTTAGTTTATCGACCCAACATGTTTTTTGCACATGCTATTTTAAATCCTTAAGTTATTAAGCACCAAACCCATAGTGTGGTCTCATAGAGAATTTCATGCAAATTATATGCTTCAAAAAGCCTTATGTTGCAAAAATATTGTCCCCAAAAATGAGCAAAATGTTACTTGTTTGCTAAATAAAATAGGATCATATCATTTTCATGTAAGTTTGTCATGTTCATGGGAGCTTTCAAGTTTTCATTATTTCTTTCACAAGTTCTCAAAATCATGCCACATGTCTTTCCTTATTATTTTCTTGATTTTACAGGAGCTCTTTTCTTCGAAGAAGCAACTTAAAATTTCCTTGTCTTTGCAAATCCCCAAAAGGGTGACACATGTCCCATTTTCACATGTCCATGGAAGCTTGATCTTTAAAAAAAAAAGGGAGATGCAAAACTACAAAAAGTATGACATTTTCCATCTTTCTCACATAGTTCTATGAGTTCATGGGTTACTCAAAAAAGGCTTATATCCTAAGCATGGAACCACAAAAGGGTGACACATGGTATGATTTTAAATAGATTTCGCAAGTTTGTGGATCTATGAAGGTGGGTCCCATTTTGAGTTGAAAAATCACAAAATCTTGACATGTGTTATTTCGCGAGCTCTCTTTATTTTGCAAGAACCTTTCATTTTGTTGTTGTCTCCCCTGTGAACGTGCAATTTTATTGCCACGTGTCAACATTTTGGGCAAGATATGTGCTCGAGGTAAATCAAATCAATGACCCATTTATAATCTTGGACAATATCTACTTGTAGAGCCCAAAAGAGGGAGTAAATGATTCTCACCACCTTCATCAACAATTTCTCAAGCCTGAGGTAACATAATGGTATCATAGATGTCATTATTTTGGTGACTCCATAGAAGATATTTTCAATTGCTCCCATTGACCTCAACGACATGTCCATGATCCTAATGCTATTAGGCAGTGGAATTAAGTAGTGGTTCCCTACAAGTGTCCTCTCATGCATAATTTGGGGAGGTTCCTTTCCTATTTCCCTGAGAAGTAAATGAAGGTGCTCGGGATTGCTCTACACATGTTTGAAATAAGATTTTGTGATATGATCAAATTTCTTCTATGTGTTAACCTTAATTAAATTAGGTTTTGATGCTCGATCATCTAAGTTATGCCTAAACTATAAAGGAAAATATTGTATTCATTTCAAACAGTTTTGAGGTTTTTGGAGTCCTTAGGGGATTTGAGAAGAGTATGTACAAAAAGTGTTGAATGCCAAAGGTGAAGGCCTATGTTAGTTAGTAATTACATTGGTAATGTTTGAAGAAAGTGAAATTGATTAATGAGGGTAAATCAATCAAATGCGCATAAAGGAAATGAACACAAAGACATTATACCTTCATCATGCTCCTCTCCATTGATTGAACTCACAAGTTCACCCAAGACTTGTAGATTTTCTCAAGTATTGATGGTATGTGGTTTCTCACAATTTCTGCAACAAAAGGGTATGGTAGAGATAACTTATTGAAGAATGAGAGCCAATGCCTCCATATATAAAATTTTGATGAAAGGAACCAAGGGATAGGATGCATTGACCTAATCAATTGCCAATATTAAATGGTGTGGTAGAGGATTAGCCTTGTGACAAGTGTCATAATAGGGAAAGGGGTGTAAGAGGGAGGTGTGCTCACACGTGTGAAAAAACATTGGGAAGAGTTAGCGGGATTGTGTAAGAGGTTAGTGGATTTGTGTAAGAGGTTAGGTGGGATTCACACATGTGTGAGAAGAGGGTAGGATGGGTAGGCTAGGACACTTTTCATATAGTGACAAGTTTGAGGGAGGTGGAGAGAATTAAAAATTGGGAAAGAATGTTAATGATTGTTAGGCTTATGAATTAAACTAATTAATCATGGATTAATTAATTTAATAGGGATGGACATGAGCCCATGGTGCATTGGATGAGTGGTGGTGTTTTTGTTGTGGCCACTAGTGTTCAATTCTCTAGACTTGACTAATAGCATTGTTGCTACTATTGTTGGCGAAAGGGTGGTGTTGTTGTTGTGACCACCAAGGGTTCAAGTCTCCGGACTTGACTGTAGCAGTTGTTATATTTCTCGCCGTTGTACTAGACATTAGTGTCTAGGGCCCACTCCCTCATTAGGATAGTGTGCTCGTGGGCCTTGTGCCCCTACTGGGCTACTCGCTCGCAGGAGTGGTGGTTGTTATGCTTGTGGGCCTTGTGCCCTTATTGAGCTCCCCACTCATAGAGTGGTGGTTTTTGTGCATCCATGTTAGGATGGGGTCCCCATTTGTGCTCTCATTGATTCAAAGTTCTAGTCAAAAGTGCTCAACCCCAGTTGATAATTATGAATAATAAAAAAAAAAGGATGGGATGAGTTAACAAACCATTGGTTCATTAACTTGGCTAGGGTTAAAATTTGGAGAATAGGCTAATGATGATTAGGATGGAATTAAATAATAGGAAAATGGTAATGAAGGTTAGTTAACCTAAATAAATTAATTAAGTATTAATTAATTTATTTAGTTGGAAGGTTTGGGGGCTAAGGTTAGATTTAATTAAATAAATGTAATTTTATTTAATTAAAGGTGGTGGATAAAGGTAACAAAAAAAATTAATTATATAAATAATAATTAATTATTTAATTAATTATTAAGATAAGAGAAAAGGTTAAATTAATTAAATAAATAATATTTTTTTTAATTAAGTACTAGGATTGGTAAAGTGTGGCTAGGTCACATTTCAGGTGTCTACATTTTTCCCTTCTTTGAGATGATGTTGCAACTAAGAGAAGTAACATTTTTTCAAAGAAGAATAAAACATAGTGGGTAGGAAAGGGATAAGGACTAGTGGCATGATGCGCTAATCACTAGTGAGGATGAGGAAGGATGACAAGGAGGTAGTGGTATGCCCCCACGAGAGGATATGTGGGTTTAAAGAACATGAGTGTGCTCTCAAAATGGATGAGAGGACTAGAGGAAAGATGAAAGGATGAACCAAATAAGGATGGAGAGGGAGGATGGATGATCATCACGCTACAATAATATAAGCAACCTAGATTTGATATTATACTTGACATTATGCACCAAGGTATAAGGAACTAGGATGATAATGTGCAAAGTACATGATCAAAAAGGTCAAGCGCAAACATATGCCTTATGACACCATGATATGGGAGACCATGATGCCCCTGTGGCAATAGAGTGCAAAAGAACATGTTAAATGCAAATAATGATAAAACAAACAAGCAACAAGCAAGCATGCACAACAAACCAAAAGTAAGCAAGGACTATGCTCCAAGTCAAGCTAAAAATCAATTGGTGGATTGATTGATGGATTAGTGATGATGATGATAAGGATAATAAAGTTAAAAATAAGAATAATGCATACCCTAAGGATTGTGTTATTAACGATAAGAACAACACTTGGATTGGGAAGGATACATCTCTATGATGATAACTTGATAGTGGATCAATAGATTTCAATTGATTTGGATTAAGATCATCGATTGCTTATGGATGATGGGATAGATTGCAAGTTAGATTGCATGGATTGGGATTGATTGCATTTGGACACATTGGATTGGAATGGATGGAGAGAACATGGATGGGGGATAAATGGATTGGATAAGATGGGATTGGATGGAGGATAGAATGATTAGGATACAGGAATGTATGGGATCAAATGACAAGGGAGAACCAAGGCATGGTAAAGGATGGAAGGAATGATGAATTCCATAGATAGGAGAGAGGGCTTTGGATGATGGATGGTGATGGGAGATAAGAAGAAGGGAGTTTCAAAGGACTAGTATTAAAGGACTAAGATGTCACATAATAGAGGTAGTGCAATCATGGATGAGATAGAAGGATAGTGCATAAGGGACATGGTTGGAAATAAGAGTGAGGATCACATTTTCCAAAGCATGAATGGTTATTTTTCCCCTAGCTTTATATAAAGATCGAGGGTGAAGACTAAGGATGAATTGGATAGGATAGGAGGATGTAAGTAGGATAATGGATATGAGGAGGATAATAAGGGATATAATGATAGCATGAAGATTCCTTATCAAGATCAAATATGGAAAGGGTGGATTATTTTGGATAGTATGGGGGATATGGAATTAATGATATGGATAGCATAAGGGAGGTAGGATATGTGAAGCTCATGTAGATCCTTAACTTTGTCAAGATAAAATGAGGGAAAAGGGAGGATGGACTAGATACGATGATGGATAGATGATGAAGGATAGTGGAGGATGTGGATAATATGTGGTATGGATGAAGCTTGTCCCCTTGTGTAGAGTGCAAGAGGATAGGGAGATTACACATGGGTGGATAGATGATAGGGATATGGAGGAAGGACTCAAGTATATAGTTCCATAGATGGTATCCCTTGATTATGTGCTATAATGGACCATGGTAATTGGATGCATGCTCATAGATGTTGGTATAATGATGGTAAGGGGGATAAAATGTATAAGGTTCTATACAAAGGATTGGATAAGAGGGATGAAATGATGGAGGGTAGAATTTGGATAATGGATGGGGGATTGCAAAAATTATGGATGGATGAATGGAAATGTTGGAAAGATCAACACTGGCACACACCTTGAAGGGTGGTGGAGTTGTGGAAGAGAAGTGGAATTTGTATTTTGAGGTTTATATGGAGGAGTGGATGAATATTTTGGGATATAAGGACCTAAAATAGATGGAGGTGATGAAGGATTATTAGATGGGGTTAAGGACTTAGGATTGGATGAAGCTTTTAGATAAGCAATTTTGGATGCCAATTTTGATTTTTCTTTGGGATGCATTAAATCTATGAGTATTTTTAGAATCCACATGGTTTTTGACTTTTATTTTTTATTCATGGGCCTTTGTGGCCTTTGGGATTTACAATTTTTATTTTGGATCATTTTTTTTTTGCATGTCCTTTTTTGACATGTTGATCCTTTGATTTTGTGGATTTTTGGCTTTATGCATTTTATATTTTGCATCCAAATTGCTTCTATAGACACAAATTTGGTTTAAGCCGACTTCAATATTCTTCATAATTGTATTCTTCTATTGATTAAATAATGTCAATTATTTAATTATTCTCTATAGTCTTCATTTCTTCTATTAATTAAATAATCTTAATTATTTAATTAATTCACATTTTCTTTATTCTATCGATTAATTAAATAAACGCTTTTATTTAATTATGTTACTAATTAACCTTATCCTTCTTGTCAAATTAAATAAATTATTATTTAATTTACTCTTTACCATACTTCAACTATAATTAAATAAATTCTTTATTTATTTAATTATTCATTTAAACCTCTTCATCATTTAATTAAATAAATCTCATTTATTTAATTATTCTTCAAAGATCAAATCTTGAATTAAATGAATTATTTAATTCATGAATTCTATTTTAACGCATTCCTCTATATTTAGATAATTGTGTGAGTTATCTAAGTATTCACTTTGACTCGACTCGACATCTATTTCAAATCACTCAGTTAACTCTTGCTTTAATGTCTGAGTGGCGTTCTTGAGTAATCTCTTCGTCAAATCATTCAATCGTCTAGTGCTAACTCAATTGCGTGTACATACAGATTAATTAAATATTCTTATTTAATTAATTAAACCTTGTGCGTGCATTCGAACAAGAGTTGCTTTAATCAATCTTTATCTTTGTCATGCAAAGATAATTCTTTTGTTTTCGAATACCAAACTAGAAGATTAAATCATTTATTTAATCTTTAATTCTATTTCTAATTTGTATCACTCATGTCACTACTGACAGTTATCAGAATGCATGACTAATCTGTCAATCTCAACCATCCGTTGATCTTTCAATCCTGGCTTGTCGTTCGAATAATCAATTTTCTATAAATTGATTTATCATTCTTCATTCCAATCCCTCTCGCGAAATCTTATGACTTTTGAGAGCACTTAATCTTGAATCTTCAATGTTTTGCTAATCACTATCTTAGGCTATACTTGCACGAACTTATGAGAAATCTGAGGGCAATTATACTACACAAGAAAAATGGAGAAGGGCAATCGAGATGAATCATGGAAATAGTACAAATTTGGTGAGATTGTTCTAGTTTTGTTCACGTTATTACTTTCCTTTGTTCTTTGTTGCTTAGCATTAGATTTGCATTTAGATTTAGCATTGCATGCTTGCCCTAATCTGTTCTTGTGCACTTTCTTGGCGTTACAGTGTCCAAGAGCAACAGGATTGGTGGATGGAGATGAATGATGTGGAGATCTTATTGATGGGTTGATGTAGTTAGGATGTTGGAAGGGTTTCAAGGATGTGTGCCTTGGTTGATCTTGATTTATGATAGGATGAAATGAATTTGAAGTAGGAGTGATGGGGATAATGGATGGAGGGATGTAAGGACCCAATATGGATGGAAGGGATGAAGGACTTGGTTTTGGGACATAGGGACCCAAAATAGATGTAAGGCATGAGGGATTGGGCTTTGGAACATAAGAGCCAAAATATATTTTGAGGACGGAGTATATAAATGTTTGGAATTAAGTGGAGGGATTTGGGTTTTGTGATGGATGGAATATGTACCAACATCTTGAGCTTGGTGGACAAGGCCATGATAATTAAGATTTGATTGGATTTGGATGAGTTATAATATGCCTTACTCATGGACACCTAAATATTTTCCTTGATAATGCACATTTTGTTAAATCCTTTTTCCAACAAGATACTTGTTTTTATGGAAGCAAGATGCGAGTCCATTTTGAGGGGGATATGAAATAGAAAGAATGATAGGCTCTTGGAGTAAAATATCTTGGATGAAAGTGGAGGAACCCATTTGATATGTATGGGGTTCATGAGTACCTTGGATAGGATTGATGGGATCTTGTGGAGGATTAGGATCATGACATGAAGATGAAGGGATGCTTTGATCTTGACTTAGTGTAGGATCATGGGATGGGGTGGATGGTATAGTATGCTCTTGGTTATGAGATGGAAGGGGATAATGACATGGAGTGGGAGGGATGTTTTGATCATGAGAGGGGAGAGGATCATTAGATGGGGTGGAAGGTGTACTTTGATAATGATTTAAAGAGTGATAATGTAATGGTGTGGAAGAGGTACTTTGATCTTGGCATGGAGGAATGTCATTAGATGAAGTGGGAGAGAGGGGGTCATGAGAGGGGGATGAAGGGATATTTTTCTCTTGAGATGGAAAGGGATAATTGGATGGGATGGAAGGGATATGTTGTTCTTGATTTGAAATGACATCATGAAAGGGAAGGGGATCATATGATGGAGGAGAAGGGGTTCCTTGATCTCTATATGAAGGGTAATTTATGTTAGCATACTTTGGATTAGAGATGGACATAGTTCATTTGATGCCGATGGTGTGATGGGGGAGGAAGCTTGGATAGAATGTTAAACTTGGATAGATGGAGTGATAGGAGATTCATGAGATTTAGGGGTTTGGGTTTTATCTTGATGTGGGGGTGATGAAGGTGGATGCATGACATGGGAAGATTGTACCACATGTTTTTTTCATGGGGAATTAGCCACCTTTATGAATAGTCCTTCGAGGAAATTATTATGAGAGACATGGGATGAATTTGATTGGTAAGATTGGGGTGATGTGGATTGCAAGGATGCGGTAGATGAAAAAGTGGACTAATAAGTGGAAGCTCCCATAGATTGGTAAATTGAGGATGAGGATGAGGACCTTAAAAAGGATTTGGAGATGGGGATTTGGGATGTGGATGGGGTTGGAGGGGAATTTTGGCTAGAGGCTTGGTTTACCTTGTTAAAGGAAGGGGAAGGATAAGCAAGAGGATATGGATTGGAATTGGATGAAGGTGGGGATGATGGAAGTTTAGCACCAATGCGAAGGAAATATTTAAGAATGACATCCTTATCATTATTGAAGTAGTGGGTGAGAATAAAATTGGTGGTGGTGGATGGGGATGACATGGGTGATGGGATTACTTGAGGATGATTAAGATAATGAATAGGAACTTGAGGGGAACTTTGGATGGGTGATTTGTGGAAGATTGGATAATTTTGTCTATTAATAATGGATTCAAGGTGGTCCATAATTCTCTCATTATCATTATAGGGATCATATTCGGTTGGTAAACAATGCTATTTTCATCATCATCAATATAATTGGGGATGGTTGGAATGGATGAAGGTGGATTAGAATAGATTAGGTTGGATGGAGGATAGATTAGATGGTTAGACATGGTGGAGGATTGATTGGAAGAGGAAATCTTGGGATTGATTTTGGATGAGGATGGAAATTAGGTGATGGATTAGAAGTGGATTTGGGGATTATAATAATAAGACCTAAGGATAGGATCTTTGGATGGAAGATTTAGATGATGATGAAAGGATATGGGGGATGAAGGAGATTGAGACCTTAACCAAATTTTGATATTCAAAGGATGATTTTTGACTAAGGATTATAGATTGGATGTATGATTGAAATAGATAGATGAATAATACATGATTAGATTTTGGATAGGGGTGGATGGAATAGATTAGGATTTAGTTGGAATGGTAGTAGGTTGAAAAGAGGATTGGATTAAGATAATGATGATTATGGAGATTAATGATGATAGTGAAGGGTGTGGATTAAGGATAATGATGGATAGAGGATGAAAGTGGATTAAGAAAGAAGGATTTTGATGTGGATTATGGAGGATGATTAGGATAATGATTAGGGCCTCAAATGGATTAGACAACTTAGTTGATTAGGGTCATAAATGATGGATTCATGACGAATTAGATGTAGATTAAGGGATGATTTGGACAAGATGGATGACTATAATGATTTGGGGGGATAGTTAGGATGAGAAGGGATTATTATAATGATTATTAGGGATGATTAGGATTAGAAGGGATCATGATAATAGAGGGTTAGGATGGGATGATTAGGATAAGGTGATTAATATGAAAAGGGATGTTTAGGATGGAAAGGTGGTATGATTAGGATGTGAAAGGATGATTAGGATGGGAATAATTGGTTGGGATGAGGTGAAGGTTTTTCTTGCTACACTAGGAGATAGAATTAAAAGCACATAAATAAAAAAGTGGCTAAGAGGAAATGGGAAGATAGGTATTCACTAGTTTAGCACAAGAAGACACACCAAGCACTTGCACAAGCATAAAATTATTCAAGTGGGTGTGTAGACTTAATATGGTCCCACCAATTATGCGACTAATACTTCCAATTGAATGGGTGACCTAGAGTATGCAAAGGTCATGTACCACCTTTACACCTCTTGCATTGGAAAGACAAGGCCTAACCAAAGATTATGTGTCACCTCAACAAAAGGTCATACATTGTGAGTAACTTTAGGAATGATCAATTGTACCCTACATCACTTAAGCTACAACTGAATGGTCTTAATCTAGGATGAAAAAGGTTGCTAGGAAGTCCTCCAAATACCTCAAGGGTACATGAGGAAAAAATCCATAGATGAAAGGGAATAATTCCAAACAACTAGGAGGAGAGGTTAACCCACTCTCCACCTTCACTTCTCTAAGGTATAAAGTTCCTGGAGGATTAGGCTAGATTGACAAGATTCCACTTCCAAGAGAGGTGTCTTTTGGTTCACCTCCCACTCTTTATACTTTGCTAAAACATGGGAGTTGAGGTCATCCCCTAGGGTGATGAAATTCCTAGGTAGCCCCCCTAAAAGGAATGATCCAAGTGTTTTTGATCACCCAAGATAGCACAAAGTGCAAGGGAAGAGTATACTATATAGGAGAAAATTTTCACCCCTTACACAAATTCCCCTTTCACATACCCTCACCTTAGAAAATCAAATTCGAAGGCAAAATTCCACATCACCCAACTGCCTTCCATCCACTTGGAATTTTTCCTTTGTGTTAGTGAGAGAATATTTTTTGGGGATGAATGCACGACGCATGGACGTCAGTGTGGCACACTATCATCCCTGATGGATTCCTACATTTGGAGTTGGAAGAGACATTACACACCTGATTGGGGCTGAATTGTAATGTCCCTTTTCGACCAACCGACCTAAAAAATGTAAGATTCTTCCTCATTCTTCCTTCAAATTCATCCATTCTCACTTCATTTGTTTCTCTAGAAATCTTCTTGGCATTCAAGCAATTCATCTTCATCCTTTCACTCTCAAGCAACATTTGAACACTCCATTGCAACAACAACACTCCATCAACTTCACATTGCAAGTGTGAGGCCATTATAGACGTTGCGAGCTTGGAGTCTTGCAAGACCTCCCTTCACCACGGTTGTGACAGTGGTGACTTTTCCAAGTTCGTAGCTTGCTTTCTCCTTCCATTGGCTAGTGAGCTTTCGGGTGGAGGTGGTGACGCTTCACTCCTCTCCTTTGTGATTTGGTTGAGTAGCATAATATTATTTGTAGTGCTCCTTGTTTCCTTTTTCTTTCTTTTATCACATATTCTACTATGTTGCTTTCTAGTTGTCCGTGGCAATGGAAACACCAAAATAGGGGTTTCACTAGCACTTTTGTGAGATCGTGTTCGTCACCCTAGTTATTATTTACTTGCTTTATCATTTTAGTATTTATTTCCTATACTTTCTCATTCTGTTTTTACCATCTAGATTAACTAGCTAGGCCATTAGTAAGTTTTTCAGTAGTTTTTTTTGTGTTTACTATTTTCTAGTTGTACGAATGCCAACACACCTGAGAGATTCCAACACACCACATTGTCATCCCAGAACTACACTATCATCCTCAGATAGAGAGTTGTTTAAGACATAGTACCATCTCGCCTAGCCTAGACCTAAACTCGAGTCTAAAGAGTGACAAAAGTACTACATAGTGCTCTTTATTCTCAATTCTTATCCTTTTAGAGTGAGATAAGTTAGGGTATCCCTCTGATCTCAGCTCTTCGTGACCTTGAGCCTTGGTGTTGTTGGTCCCCCTCTCTTACATTTTTGGTGAACTTGACGCGAACCATTCTGGTTCCATTTTGCAGTACTAAAGGATCCTTTCCTTGTGTCCTAAGAGCATTGTAGTTGTGAGTGTTGTGAGGCCTTTCACCTTGCAACCCAACCTGTGACCCCTAGTAGGTGTAACTGGAAGGTTCTATAAGTGTTGCGTAATGAAGCCTTAGTTGGGTCATAGTCTAATTGTAAACCTTTGGGGGGCTTTGTGAGAGTGTCATTTAGTGTGCATGATGGCCTCCTTCCTACATCTTCATATCCCTTCTATGCAACCTGCGAGTAGTAGTTCAGGTATAACCTTCACCTTGTAGGACCTACTGATGGGATTTAATAGAGAGCCATCTCCTCTTTATATCCCTGCACGAATCAACAAAAATAATGTAGCTGGTGTTGTTATTGACTCGACATCTTAGGTGAATATTATAACTGAGGAGATTATGTTAATTAACTTCCTGAATAAAGATGGGTATGATGCACCTATGAGTACTATTCATAGGTATAACAAACTTTCTGTATCTCCCCTTCGTAGCATTATTTTGTTAGTCCTTGTCAGACCTAAATCCATAAAATTGTTGTTTGATATAATCTAGGGGTCTGAACTCTTCAGAGTCAACCTGGGTATCCCATGGCTAGTAGCTATGAATGAAATTCCATCGATTGTGCAAAAATGTTTGAAATTTATTCATGAGGGTTCCATACATGTGATCCATGACATTGGTTATAGTCCATTGGTTGTGTGTGGCAGTTATTCTCTAGATAACTTTTGGCTTGTACCTGTTGGTCCTCTCTAGCCTAGAAAGGACCTATTGTACTAAACAGATCAAAAGTACAAGAAAGGGTTCCTGACGCCTAGAGTAAGGTACCCTCCATCACCATATGTTGTTTCACATAGGGCCTGTTTAAAAGCTAACATTGATGCTGCCAAGGCCCATAGAAGAGAAGAAGAGAATCCCCCTCAAGGTCCCTCTTCTTCCTGTTTTGTTGTTTAGCTTGATGCTTCCTCTTGACCTGCTACAACATCATCATATTATGTTCCACATGTGTGAGATAATCCTATGGTGCTCACTTGGAAAAAGCCTAAGCGTCCTAGATTTGAGCTTCCTGTTCTACCCACGGGGCCTAGGCCCATTTGATATGGTAGAAGAAAGGGTCCTCTTGAGGAATCCTCTATGTCTTAGCCTCTGTAGCCTCCTACCAATTCTAATCCTAAAGCAGTGAACAAGAAGAGGCTTGTTATCAAGGCACTAGAGCCAACTCCCCCCATTGTTTCTCAACCTGTTCCTCCTGCTTCCATTTAGGAGCCTATCCCTCCATCAGAAATAGTTGTGATGGACACCCCTATAGTTGAGTAGGATCCTTCTATCCCTTCATAGCTCCCGACCTCTAGCTTGAAGAGTCACGTAAACCACCTCACGTGTGAGTGAAAGCAATGGTGAAAGTCTCTGGCGGCTAAGTAGGCCACTTTGCAGAGGAAGGAAGAAGAGATGACTGCCCCTATATCAAGGCCTCTTGCTATGTCCTCCTCTCTCCTCCCCTCTGAATCTGTTCAATCAAGTTTAGTCTCACTTCTGGTTCCTGCTAAAAATGGTGTAGGTTTTTATCGCTCCCTCGGCTGAGCCACCCCTTTTTATGCCCCTTTTGTACATCCCACCATTCCCTAAACCCATGGATATTCCAAATACTTCATTGGTATCCACCATGGTTTTCTCCTCCTCTTCCTTTGCAACTCTTGCCTAGTCTGTGGGGAGTTCACATCCCCTGATGAATTTGAAGGTAGAGGTTGGACCCTCCAACAATGGAGGGTGTAAGAGGAGCGCACCTCCAAAAGGTGGTCCTATGCTATCTTGTTCCGTCCTAGTGACAAAGCAACCCCCAACTTCCCCTAAGTTTTTCACCATTCCTGAGACACTTGATGAGCCTAGTGATGAATCTCGGGTGTTGTCTTCCCCATCTATTGAGGTATGACATGGCACTCCTACAAAGTGCATGTTCAACTCTTTGGATGAGGTCCTAACCTTGTTAGCAATCTTTGAAAAATCGTTGACCATGTAGCTCCACAAGAGCCTAGCGAAGGAGACCTTGCGATGCCTTCTTCCTTATCCCTTGTTGCGGGAGGGTTAGAAGCTCCTCCCCTTAATATTCCACCACTGCAGGCTTGTCTGCCTTCTCCTTATAATGATCTAAATTGGGAAGCGAATGACCTCTTGGTTGATGAGTGTTAGGGGGAGGCCTCTTCTTTATCTTTAGATTAGATGTGTGTGTGTTGTGATGTGTTCGTGAATGACCCTTTTCACCCTTGTTGGTGCTTGGATATAGGAGTGGTTTTGTGTCATTAACCTTCTTCTATTTCTATTATCATTCTTCCATGTTTGTGTTTGACTTTCAAAAAATTGGGGATGATGCAAAGTGTTGAGGGCATTTAGGCTTCCCTTCCATGTTGACCTATTTTTTAATTTTTACTTTGCTTCTCATGCATTCTTCACATGGTCTGATATAGTAGGGGGTTGATGACAGTTCATTTATATACTATTACTATATTCATATATATTAATGAGTAGCTCTAACCTTGAAATATTAGATCACCCCTATGTCTCTTGTCTGTGATGTTGCTATTTCTCTTTGTTATCTTTTATCTTTCTCTCTTCTTTTCTTGAGTTGTCCCTCTCATGTGTGATAACACTATTTCTATGATACTTCAATTTTCAGAAAATGCATTCGTTTCCAATGAATATTTTCTTGAAATTCCTTGCAACCTTTTTTCAAGAATCGCATTCCTGACTTGGACCCCTAATGGAATGCGTTTCCTTCATCATGGGTTCGTAAAGAAATAACTTGAAAACTTTCCTCCAAGTAGGGAGTAGCATTTTCTTGTGGTAAAAACCTTGACCTTCTCCTTGCGAGGGGGCATTTTCTTCCTTTTGAATTCCTTGATGAAGTGAACATCTTTCAAAAGGATTCCTTGATGATGAATCAATTTAAGAAATAACATCTCTCTTGTACTTTCAAATAGCGCTTCCCTTGAGTGAACCTCTTTTCTTTTAAAGGGTTCCTAAGAGACCCCTTTAAAAGCCTTCCAATCTATTGACTATCTAAGTGACTATCTGCTTGTTTTCGTATGTGGCCGCTCTATGTTTCCTGGCATGTTTTATCTATGGATTAACATGTCACTTTGCATGTGCGCCTGTGAAGCCATTATCTGACTCTGTGGAGTCCCCCTCATCTGGGTTTCCTCCATGTAAGAGATCTTGGGGGATGCCTCCTTGTAGGTTTGCGGGCCTATGAGGCACTCACTTCTCTATGATTCCTTCATGTGAGAGATCTTGGGGGATGCCTCCTTGTAGGTCTACGGGCCTGTGAGACGCTTTCATCCTGTGGAAGTTTTCCATCATTGGTCCAAGGGCCTTCCATGTACTTTGTGCAGCTTCATAGTTTTGCGAGACTATGGAGTCTTTTTGTTTGAAATTCCCCAGGGAGAATACCTATGGAGTCCTTTTCCTACCCAATTCTTTTAAGTTCGAAAGATCACGTTCTACTCCCTTGACAGTTCAAGTATAAATTTCTAACCCTACTAACTCTTCGATCTACTTTACCGAAACACTCATCAGTACTCGTCCTTGCTAAAGTGGGGGAAAAATGTATAGGAGTGAATTTTCATCCCTTACACAAATTCCCCTTTCACATACCCTGACCTTAGAAAATAAAATCCAAAGGAAAAATTCCATATCACCCAACTGCCTTCCATCCACTTGGCATTTGTCCTTTGTGTTAGTGAGAAAATATTTTTTGAGGACAAATGCACAACACATAGATGTCTGTGTGGTGCACTACCGTCCCTGACAAATTCCTATGTTTGGAGTTGGAAGAGGCATTACATACCCAATTGGGGCTGAATTTTAATGTCCCTCTTTGACCAATTGACTCAAAAATGGTAGATTCTTCCTCATTCTTCCTTCAAATTCATCCATTCTCACTAATTTTGTCTCTCTAGAAATATTCTTGGCATTCAAGCAATTCCTCTTCATCCTTTCACTCTCAAGCAACATTTTAGTAGTCCATTGCAGCAAAAGTACTCCATCAACTCCACATTGCAAGTGTGAGGCCATTACAAACATTGTGAGCTTGGAGTCTTGTGAGACCTCCCTTCACCACGGTTGCGGCGGCGGTGAATTTTCTAAGTTCATAGCTTTCTTTCTCCTTCCATTGGCTAGTGAGCTTTCAGGTGGAGGTGGTGATGCTTCACTCCTCTCCTTTGTGATTTGGTTGAGTAGCATAATATTATTTTTAGTGCTCCTTGCTTCCTTTTTCTTTCCTTTATCGCATATTCCACTTTGTTTCTTTCTAGCTATCCATGGTGGTGGAAACACTAAAATAGGGGGTTTGACTGATGTAGGCCCCTATACAACCCCAACAATTTTCCCTCTTTCTTGTGTGTAGGTGGACGTACATGTGGAGCTAGTTGGAGAACTGACACTTCTGTGAGATCATCTTCATCACCCTAGTTATTATTTACTTGCTTTATCATTTTAGTATTTATTTCCTATAATTTCTCATTTTGTTTTTACCATCTAGATTAACTAGCTAGGCTATCAATAAGTTTTTCAGTAGTTTCTTCTATGTTTACTATTTTCTAGCTGTACAGATTCTAGTGCACCGAAGAGACACCAACATGCCACGCTGTCATCCCAGAACTGTGCTGTCGTCCTCGAGTAGAGAGCTGTTTAAGATAGAGTACAGACTCCAAAAACAAGCTCGCCTAGCCTAGACCTAAACTCGGGTCTAAAGAATGATAGAAGTACTACATAGTGCTCTCTATTCTCCATTATTATCCTTTTAAAGTGAGGTCATTTAGGGAATCCCTTTTCTCTCAGCTCTCTGTGATTTGGAGCCTTGGTGTGGTTGGTCAACCTCTTACATATACACACATTTTTGATAACAATGAAAAGAAAATAAAATAAAAGAGTAAGCGATGTTTTTGATCCTCAAGATCACACTAGGTGTGAGAGGAGAGCATACAAACCACTCATTCAAAGACACATCAAGCAATTATTCATTAAACTTAATAAAATAGAATGTTCCTAAATTAGTGGAAAAAAAAGAGATCCTTAGACAAGCAACCTACAAGAAATATGTTAGTAGTTTGATGATTTTTCCTTTGACGAGAAATTTCAAGTTGCACCACAAAGGGTTAGATGATAAAATGATCAAATAACATGAATGTTAACATGAATATAACCATAGAAATTTGGACCCCCTTTTTGCAATGGGGGTTGGAACACTTGGCTGAAGGATGGGGGGTACATTTTTGGTACACTTAGCCCCGAAGGATTTTTTTTGGATAAGAAAAAAGATAAAATTTGATGATTTTTTCCTTTGAAAAGCATTAAACCCTTGTACCATGCATTAGTAACTCAAAAATAGAGGTCAGATGAAGAGAACATCTAAAAAAACCTTAAAAATATAATCTAAAACACAGACACATCCTTATGCACAAAGTTGCACTTCTATTGAAAAAGAGGTGCCACTTTGTGTGACAAAGGCACATCTCTATGTGACAAAGGTGCCTCTCTATAACAAAGGCGCCACTCTGTGTGATAGAGGCATGGATTTATAGATAGGACCAAAAACAACTTTTAGGGGTCAAAAAATGATGTTCTTCATCAAGATAACTAAAGAAAAAACTTGACCATGCAGTTAGTGACTCAAAAATGGGGGTTAGATGAAGAAAACATCTAAAGAAACCCTAGAAGAGGCACTCTAAGAAAAAGGTGCAACTCTATGCACAAAGTTGTGCTTCTGTTAACAAAGACACCACTCTATGTGGCAAAGGTTCCCCTCTATGTGACAAAGGTGCCACTCTATGTGATAAAGGCACCACTCTGAAACATAGGCATAACTTGACAAAGAGAGCCAAAAAAAGACTTTCAAGAGTCAAAAATGAAGTTTTTTCACCAACCCAAGTAAGGAAACATGTATCTATGAGCATGCAAAGGACCTTAAAACACAAAGATCTTCCCAAAATATATTAGATTATATGGTCAGAAGATCTCAAAATGAGACAAACCCTAAGTGACCTAAAAACTTTACAAGAAACCCTAACTTTGAAAAACTCTAAAAGGCTTAGTTTAAGCATGCAAATGATGATTCCTCCTACCAAATAGAGTGTTAGAATGATGATACCCTAAAAGAAAGACCTGAGAAGTTAAACAACCCTAAATCTAGGTCAAAACAATAAAAAACTATTGGAAAAAACAAAGGCACAGTTATGGGTTGCAAAGGCGCAGTTCTGTGTTGCAAAGTCACAACTCTGTGTTATAGAGGCACAAATTTGTGTTGCAAAGGTGTAGCTCTATGCTCCTAAGGCACAACTTCATATTTTTAGTCCAAAAATGACACTTGCTTCACCAAAACTCATGAAAAGTACTTCATAGAACATTAGAAAATAGATATGGTAACCCACTTGGTGTGCTAAAAATAAAGAATGTGAAAGATTTAGTGGGATTGTGTAAGAGGTTAGTGGATAGTGTAAGAGGTTAGTTGGGATTCACACATGTGTGAGAATAGGGTAGGATGGGTAGGCTAGGACACTTGTCACATAGTTTGAGGGATGTGGAGAGAATTAAAAATTAGGAAAGAATGTTAGTGATGGTTAGGCTTATGAATTAAACTAATTAATCATGAATTGGTAAATTTAATAGGGATAGATTGAGTTAACAAACCACAGTTTCATTAACATGGCTAGGGTTAAAAGTTGGAGAATGAGGTAATGATGATTAGGATGGAATTAAATATTGGAAAAATGGCAATGAAGGTTAGTTAGCCTAAATAAATTAATTAAGTGTTAATTTATTTATTTAGTTGGAAGGTTTAGGGGCTAAGGTTAGATTTAATTAAATAAATACAAATTTATTTAATTAAAGGTGGTGGATAAAGGTAATAGGTAAAATTAATTAATTAAATAATAAATATTTATTTAATTAATTGATAGGATAAGGGAAACTATTAAATAAATAATAAATATTTATTGAATTAAATACTAGGATTGGTAAAGTGTGGTTAGGTCACATTTTGAGTGTCTACAGGACTACTGTATTTTGAAACCATGGCATATGAATATATACTATTGATGTAATTATCTCCAATTGTGAAAGATAATGTTCTTTAAGCTATATATCAAGGGTTATATCAACTTTTCAAGCACATTTGTTTTCTTGAGTTAGTTTAATAGTTTGTTGTTTGTCTAAGGGGTAGAGTAATGCTTGCCATAAATTAATGGTAATGTTATTTTCTAGGGATTGTTAAGTATGGTTGTATAGTAGGCTTGTGCAGTTTGGATTATCATAGGGTGAGTCTATCATATGATCATCAAAATATGTTTGGTTTTGTCAAATGATCATCAAAATATGTTTGGCTTTGTCATATACAATGCATAACATATGACTTTGTGGACTATGCTAGGCATTGGTCTTGCATTGTTTTCTTCCTCCATCCTGAAAAATAAATCTTATTTCACAAACCATTTTATGCTTTATTTTTATGTTTATTTTTTCTTTCAACTTCATGCTAGGACTGAAATGAGAACAGTGGGTGTACCATTTATGAATGTATCCATACAAACCCTTGTTGTTTGGTATGAAGTTTATCTGTTGGACATTGTGTTGCACCACTAGTTGAATATCTACATTCAATGTCATTAAGGGTAACCCCCTAGGTTTTGCAGAGCCTACAGTGCAAGGGAGAAAAGAGAGATAAATCTCCCATTCATTTGCCATTGAACTTGAATTCTTTGAGCATAAGAGCTAGCTATCCTTTAGAGGTTTTTCAAGTTTTCAGCTGGAAAATCAAGCAACAAGTACAAAAAACCAAGGCACATCTATAGTAGTCATTGATTCCCCTTAGTACACTTATGTGGGTTAGGTTCATTTTCAAGCACTAGGCTCCACAAGCACATTTATGAACTAGAGCAAAATAATATTAATTTACAAATTTTAAGATGTCTAACAAGGCCTTATTTTCAACACATTGGTGAATCGATTCCTAACATATTTAAAAACATATTCATCCACCAATTTAGAGCTAAGAATCACATTTAATTTATTAAATAATGAAAATTCAATTATTCATTTATTATTCTAGTCCCAAATGTAAAACTCTAGGATTCTTATTATTGTTTAATTTTTTACTCTAGGTAATTTATGATCAAAGCATTCATTTCCATCATATTTTAATAGTAAAATCTAACATTCCTACATGACTAAGGGTTTGGCCTTAGAATTTATCCCTTCTTTATTACGATTAAAATTTGCCTTGTGTGATTGCATATTTTATTTTTCAAATATTATTAGAGATTTAATTATCCTTTATTTATGCTTCATTGATATACCTTCTTCAGGGTTTTGTTTTTCATTGTGTTATCTTGAGTTCTTTTGATCCTACCCACTCCTATTTTGGTTGTTAGTATTTTATTTATAGATCTTAGCGCTTATTGAATTTTCATTGTGTGATCTTTTTTCCGTGCCACCCTAACTACCCTTATTTTGGCCTTTAACGTTTTATTTTTTGGTTTATTTATAGAGCTTGATTCTTGTTGAATTTTTATTTTATAGAATATCTTTCTTCCTTTTTATATAATTTATTCTTGACATTTTATGATTTTATTACATGCCAAGGTGTTAGAATTTACTTGTCAAATTTTGGTAATAGAAGGAAGATATGATATAAAATCAAAAAATCAACAAGCACTAATTAGGTTTTGTGAGCTGCTTGCATACCAAGGTGTTAGGATCACACTTTTAAAATATTAGCAATAAAATAATAAAATGAAAATATAACTCAATTCTCATAAAATAGCTATAAGTATACTTATATTGATAATGGAGAGAAAGTATTGCAGGCCTATTCAAGGGAGAAATTGATGAGGAAATTTTTTGGATTATTAATCTTAGGATCAAGTACCCTCCTTCTCTATCCAAAAATCCATTTGTCATGCCAAAATAATCAATTATATAAAATAATATTATAGTTATTTTGATTGATTATATAAAATGCTATTAGTTATTTTGATTAAGGATGGCTTATGTAATCTAGTTTTTATCTTTATTTCATAAGGTCCTAATTGCTAACAAGTTGATATGGAAAAGATGTATTTTTTACTATCGAGGGTAGATGGAGACAAAATAATTACATCCAACACCAAAAGGATCATTCTAGATGAGTTGAGTTGGTTGATAAGAATATGCTCATGTCTTTTCACTTCTACTCCCATTTGCATGCGTGTAACTTAAAGATGGAGCATATTGTGGTACCAAAAGTAGACTCCCAATAGGAGCCATTTTTAAAAATATTCTCCTTAGACCTCTCCAGAAAGTATACTGTCAGAGATACCCTACGTAAGTTATCTAGTATTGAAGTGCTTTGCCTCGAAGAAGTTAAAATTTCTGGTTTTTTGCTTGCCTCGGCTTGTCGCTCTATTTGGCCAACCAATTCCATGTTTTGCACTGCTCATGAACTTGGGTGTGGTAGAGCTGTCACTCTTTTGTCCCCATGGTGGAACTCCTATGTGGTCGAGCATGGGTCTAATCCCACTCATTGGCTCGTCTAGATTCTTCTTAACATTGATAATCATTCTTTTGGGATTATTAATGTTTATGCCCCTAATGATGCTGTGGAATGCTCTGTGCTTTGGCGATGGATTGCTGACTCATTGCCCATTGCTACCTGGATTTTATGTGGGGATTTCAATATGGTTGAGATGGCGTATGAAAAAGATGGCACCTTTCCTTTCAGATGGACAATTGGTGAAAGAGAGGCGTGGTTCTACACGCAATAAATTGGGGCTTTTTGATCCCAATATCGGTTGTCGCCATTCTCATTCTCTTTGACACACCTGGTGTAATTACAGTGCTGGTTCTAACAAAATTTTTAAATGCCTCGATCATGCCGTGATCTCGGCTCAATCTTTTTTCTCTTTTGACAACTCTTCCCTTCCGGTTAAGCCATTAGTGGATATGACTTTGTCAGACCACTTCCCCATTTTCTTTCACATTGAATGGGAGATTCGACAGCATCACATGTGTAAGACTCAATTTTTTCTTAACATATCTTTACTCTGACACAAGCCTACCCTGGACCACATTCGTAGAGTTTAGAATTTGGAATGTAGGCCAAACCATCATACAGGCTGAATTACTTGGTGGAATGATGCTATCACTCGCACTGCTAGATTTCTATGCATTTATGGGTGCGAACTGGCCATTTTTCACTGGCGGTCTTATGAGGCTACCATTGCCAACCTGTGCTCAGCTACCAAGGCTTTAGCGACCAACACCTTTTCCCCATAATTGCAAGTTAGAGTGGCAAAGTTAAGGCACAAAAAGAAAATTGCTGACAGTTATGCCGCCAGAGGTGCACAAATCAAGGAACCTCTTCACTGGATTAAAATTGGTGATCGTGCCTCCAAAGAGTTTTTTTGGCCTTGCGTGCTAGACACTCTTCCCTGGGCATTAAAAAAATTAAAGATGGAATACAAGTGCTTTTAGAGTTGCCTGACATTCTCCAGGCTTTTGTGCGTCACTATGAGCAAGTGTTCATTGCTCAAGACCCCATGCTAGAGCGACAACAAGCCCTCAAGGACTACCTCATTGTCGTGCCACATAGGCTTTCTTTAGCCCAAAAAAACTATTGTGATAAATTGTTAACAATTGATGATCTGAAAGAAGTGGTGCACTCCATGGCTGATGATAAAGCCCCAAGGATCGACAGATTTCCTTGTGAATTTTACAAGGCCCTCTGGGATTGTGTTGGCCCAGACCTACATCATGTATATTTAGAAGCATTCCATGCTAACTCTCTAGGGGAGTTAAATAAACAAAGGATATATTAAATTCATACCTAAATCTGGTGATCCCAAAGACATTTATAACTGGTGGCCTATCACGCTTCTCAATGTCTCCTACAAAATCATCGCCAAAGCTCTAGCCTTAAAGATTCACCATATTTTACCTCAAATTGTATGCCCAAAACAAATTGGTTTCATCAAATCCAAGTTTATTTTAGATAACATTATTGTTGTTTGGGAAGGAATGGAATGGGCTTAGCGCTCCAATCAGAAAGCCATGTTTATCAAGATTGATTTTTCCAAATCCTACGATCGCATTGAATGGCCATTTATCCTTGCTATGCTACAAGCCTTGGGTTTTGGGCCCAATTTTATTTAGTCTATTTTGATGCTCTTTGCGGATGCTTCAACCTGCATTACCATTAATGGCCACCAGTCCTCTGCCTTTGGCCTCTTTCGTTCCATTCAGAAAGGTTGCCCGCTTGCTCCTTCTCTGTATGTGCTTGCTGCTGAAGGCTTTGGTTATCTTTTGGCTAATGAGGTTTCCCAACAGTGTGTCAAATGCATCTCATTGCCAAACTCTTAGGCTCAACTTATCAATGGCCATTTTGTTGATGACTCTTTCCTCACTCTCTTGGAGGAAGAGGAGAACATTCAAGCGGCGTTTGACTGCCTTAATATTTTTTGTCTCACCTCTAGCTCTGCCATTCAGTGGCACAAAAATCTTTGTTACAGACAATTAGTCTTGCCTTTCCCTTCTTGGCTTCAACAGTATGGTTGGAAGTGGATTGGACCAGGAGAAATTTTTTGGTTCTTGGGAATTCCTTTTGCTTTTTAGGCATCCCCGACTGAGCTATGGTAAGCTATACTTTCCCAGGTTGAACAAAAGTTGGCTTACTGGATCACCAAGCCCTTGTCTCTGGTAGAGAAATTTCAAGTCTGCTCAAAAGTTTTGGCCACCACCCATGTTTATTATTCCTCTTGTTGGGTGCCTTCTAAGGCTGCCTATAGAAAACTTGAGAAGCTACTCTGAGACTTTCTTTGGGCCTCTTCTAAAACCCATAGAGGGTTTCATCATGTTGCTTGGGAATTCTGCTGTCTCCCCAAAGATTCTGGAGGGTTGGGATTGCTCTCTACCCAGAGGCAAGGGACTGCCTTGTGTGTTAAATGGATTATCTGTGCCCTTACTGGGGATGAGGCTTGGAAATTTTTTCTCTGCCATTGTATTCAGTCTAGTTTTCCTTTACATAGACCTACCTAGAAGGGGATTGGTTTTTAGACCCTTCTGGTCATGAAGGAACCAGTCCAAATTATTGGGAATTTTGTTGCCAAAATCATTTGGAATTCTTGGGAGGCTGTCAAACCTTGGCTTCGGTGGGCTAGCTTTGGTTTTCGTGATGGGCTTTCACTTAACCAACAAAACATTTGGTGGCCGCCTCTTTTTTCCCACAATGATCAACCTTTGACTAAAGTGCCTTGGCTTAAAGCTCTCAGATTTCACAAGGGTATCCAGACCCTCCAACAACTTTTTCATAGACCCACCATGCGCATTATGCATTGGGATGAGTTTCGTGCCATGTACAGGCTTCAAAACCAAGACCGTGCTACTTTTGATGGTTTGGTGAATGCTATTCCAGATGAGATGCATCATAAAATTGGTATTCATGGGTTCAAACCTTGGTGGAAGGACTGGAAGTGGTACCCAGATACTCCTTTTAGGAATTACAAGCCTAGGCCTGGTTATAGGTGGCTTTCACCCCATTTTCCTATGATCCAAAGTTTGAACCAGAGGTGGCTTCTCCAATCTCCCGCTCCTGTTTGGCATAAAATATTCATTGCCACTTGGTCTGCAAGTGTTGAGCCAAAGTTAGCCCATTTTTCTTGGTGTATTCTTTTCCAAGGCTTGCATGTGGGTTCTTGGATTGTCCACTTTGGGGTCCATGATCCTTGATGCCCTTTCATTGGGAAGGCTGAGACTTTTAATCATCTTTTCTAGTTTTTTGTCCCAGAACCTTTGAATATACCATCGACATTGCACCAACAGATGGTATCTAATCAAATGACAACACCAATCCTAAAAAATCAAAACATGGTCTCCCAAGGACCTATCACCTTGGTCATTCCAACCATTCCTATCACCTCGATCAATCCCATGATATCTCAAACCCTCACGATTGCTCCAAGCGTATCTCAACCACCCATCACTACATCCAACGCAATTCCAAATCCACCACCACTACCACCAAAACCAAATGCAACAAGATAATATAACATTGCACTGAAAGCTCACCAAACCTACCAAAAGGCTATCCAACAATATCTAGCCACACAACAAGCAACACAAGCTCAACAAGTGCAACAAGCCTCTCAAGCTACCCAAAAAACACAAGCACAAAAATGAAAAATGATAACTATTGGGGATAACGATGAACATTCAACCACTGGTGATAGCATTGAAAATATCCCCATCACAATTACTGAAAGCAATGATCAAGATCTATCCATCAAAGAGCACATTGAAGATGTTTCTATCGCGTCCGAAAATCAAATCAACATAGGTCAAGAGTCACTTTTCAATCATGATCAAAATCCACCAACAATACTAAAAAATTATCCAATTCAAGAAATGTCAACATCACTTGACCCTATGGTTGAAGACATTCACAATCTCTTTGCTACAATTGTTGAAAACAATGATCAAGATATCTCCATCGATTAGCACCTTGAAGATGTTTCCACCCCATCCGATGATCAACTCACCATACATCAAGAGCCACTTTTTAGTGATCTATTTCAAGGAGTGTTAGAATTATTTGATCCCATTGACATAATCTATGATACATCGACCAATGATCATATTGAAAATATCTCTACATCACCTTATGAGTTAGAGGACATATCTAAAAATTTTATTCCAAAGCATGATCAAAATCTTTCACCAAAGTCTAGCAATGGTGCTTTCCAAGACATTGACATCTTTTGACCTCATGGTTATAGATATTGAAGGAACCCTGAACTCAACACTTGAGGATATTGAACCACTTACCATGTCTAATAACGACATCCAAGAACCCTTTGTAAACAATCCATCCTTTGAAACTGACCCATGTCAAGAACTTGATCCAAAGCATGTCGAAAGAAACTCTGAAATCATTCAAGATCAAGAATTTGTATCTTCAAGATACTACAATAATCTAATGGACACTCTCCTATCTATGCAAGATGATCATATCCATGTAGCACATACTCCTCCATCTACCCATGAGAAGCTTTTTGTGGATGGACATGTAGATGATCTTCATTCAAAACAAGATTCATTTACTCCTGATATTATTACACAAAAAGATCAGGTTATTGATTCCTACAGTTAAACAAAGTTGTCAACATCAGAATTAGATATATCCAAGATCCAAAATGAAGACATCATGTATGAAGATATCCAATATTATCCACTCAAGGAAGCAGGTCAGGTGGAACAAGATATTTCAGAGTTAGCAGAGTAGCAAATTGAACTAACATCATCTATAGTGGCTATCTATCAGAGAATGCTTATTGAACAAGACATCTCAAAACATGAAGAATCAAAGAACAAAGGTACTACTTCCACAATACTGGGGGCAACTTTGTCTCAAGAAAACATCAACATAGGGAGCACGAAGAATCCTTATGATGAAATTGATGCCAATACTACAACCAGTCACGCCATGAATCTTCATCCACCCATCACCCCATCCATGAATTGGGACCAACTTCGAAAGAAATATTTGAATCAAAGTACGAAGAATGTTATCAAAGAGAAAGAAGCTGAGAAGCATAGTGGACAAATCAAATACACATGGATACCAAAACATACAAAGAAATATTATCCCTCTCAAACTCCATTAGTCAAAGAAACTATAGGGAAAAATTAAAATTGGAAAAGTATCCATCAAAGATTTCCACAAAAGAAAAAGTAGGCTTTTCAAGTGACGTACAAAGTATATCAAGCAGTTGGTCATAATTCCATGAACACTTTTGTATCCACCCATCATTGCTCATCTTCCGAAGTTTGGAGAGTCAAAGGTTCCAAACTGTCAACCAAACCATCTTCTATCCCTAACCACACTCCATCCACGCCTCCACGCATGATATCCAATTCTCAAATTGACCATG
>VDFB02329109.1:0-101757 GCA_007258455.2 Sequoia sempervirens
TGTGAAAAGAGGCCTCACATCTGTAAGATATACATATGTTTTTTACAGCAGTATATATGCCAACAGTAACACTATTCCTCAACCTGTGACTATAATCTTTCCCAGTTATAATATCCTATGAAAACATATTCCTGCTTTATTGATTTTTCCGGAGTCTAAACAAGTATAGTTTCCCTTCTTGGCTTTGTAGGAAATGGACTGAACTTCTCGTTTAACAGATTACTATTTGGTCTTGCATAAAATTAAAATTTCCTAAATAAATTCCCCTATACAAAAGCAGCATGCATATACTTTATCAAGGAAATAGCATTTGCTCAGGAAATTATCACACAGTAATGATGAAGAAACAACACCCACAGAACTATATACAATAAAATAAAGAAAGTGATCAATGGTTCATTTGAAAAGGACCTGCAGTTCCCTTAAATAATCTGGATCACTGAACCACGTCTCATCAACTACTACATCTGGACCTCGAGTCTTCCTATTATATGCTACTGCTGCTATAGAGGATGTTATTACTACCCTCTTCACAGACGGTGTTTTGGCACATGCTTCAAGAACATTGATCACACCCTTAACTGCTGGGTCAAGCAAATCAGCCTGCAGTACCATAAATTTGTTACAGAAGAAAAATATACAATCAAAATTAGAAACAAAAACTCCACATACATAAAGTAAACTTAAAAAAAAAATCACAAAGCAAAATGAAAAAAGGGATAACCACACAAACTATGAAAGAAAAAGAAAAAAATTAACATGACATGAGGTTCATCAAGAATGGGCCAAGGAAGACAGTCCAACAGAAATAAGTGTGCAACAATTAGAATACAAGGGCATGTAAAAGCAACAGAATAAATTATTTCTTTAAATAGCCCAGCTCCTTTCAAGAGTATACAAACTTCTATTGTACAAGGATTATAAAATGTATACTAGACTACAGCTTGAATTAGTTAGTGATGTCCATGAATGGCAAGCCCAAGCAATCATAAATTCATAACCATTTGAAGCTCAAGTTGTTAACAGAACCAGTTCAGTTTTCCCACATTCCAAGTCATTTTTAGGCTTTTAACACTGCTTTTCAAAATATTGCTTTTTTTATATTATGTTTACCCACAATAGCTAGAAAATGACAAATCAGAATTTCTTCATAGTGTCCAAACTAATCATGGATAGACAATCAATTAGCAAAACATTAATGTGTAATTCTAAATCAGAAGGAAAAATATTAAATAACTTAGTTTTACAGCTTACTCATCCAAAGACAAATTTTCTAATCAGATCCACAGGTTTGTGCTAGTAATTCTTCTCCCTGTAACAAGTTCTATCCAAGTTCTGAATCCAATACAATGAAATCCTATTTTTAGGTTACATGCAGTCTTCAAGAGGAACAATGCATGTTCCCCTGCACGTCCAAATTTATTAGTGCCTTAAAGACAAGCCTCACAGATATTGACCAGAAATCTCTTAAGATTACATTTGTATTACAAACTATACTAGGCAAGAACTTTACAAACTAAACCAGCAAAGCACCAACCATAGCCGTAGATAATATTTTACATTCCACACCCATTAGAGTTGCAGTAATACCGGAGTGGTTTTGGCAATTGTGGATCATTTGACAGTCAAATTTACCTTCCATGATCTAGATCCTAAGGAGACTTCAGGGGTCAACACTCAAAACTGTGGAAATTCATGCATCATAAGCAGAAGCAAATATTGCCAGAGAGTCAAATATGATGAAAGAGAGACAAATCAAGAAGATACAAATAAAATAGCAAACTGTACTACTTTCATTTGTTCTCTACATGGCACTCTCAAGAGAGATGTATGACTGCTCATCTTCTAGCTATGCCTATGCTACGAATCTGAATCCACATGCTCACAGAAGATCTCTGGGCATGTGTTATATAAATCTATCCTGTTTGTGTTGTAGAAATATATGTTACATTGACAGTTATGTCAAAGCAATTACAGAAAAGTTGAGATTTAAGTAACATCTCACAGGTTACATCCCTATAGTTGCAATGGTTGGTCTTCCAAATAGAAGCAATGCTGCCAAGTATGGAGACATGATACAAACAGAAGTGCAATCTAATATGGTAGAACGTGGCACAAAGGTCCAACATAGTGTGTTTACCACACAACATGCGGGTGCATTGCACCAACTTCAGTTGGTCCAATCAAACTGTGTGGAATAACTAGATGGCACAAAACCTCTATTGCGTAGCTGTAAGGCTAACACAAATCTGACAATGACATGTCATCTATAAGTGTCAGTGCATTGCACTACGTTGTGAAGCCGTGCAACATATCCAAGTTCACAAGGGTAAGCACGCAGCACGCAGCACGCAGCAAATCATTAAACCTTTCTTCAAAAGGAAGGATCTCCATTGCATTGACTAACAACAATGGAAATTGAACTCGGGGCTACTGAAGAGTAGATGACTTAGCTTAATCAGCATGCTATCCTATCTTGAACGCTCTGAAGTCTGAACAATGGATCTGTGCCCATTGGTCCACAAGGATGCATGTAAAGCCCAAGGTGTATGTGCCTTATTTTGTTGCTTGGTTATTTTATTTTGATGCTGATACTTTATTACTGATGATTTTTTCCTTTCAATCGATTTTTGCAACTGTGTATTGTGGATACATATGTTATGATCTATTGCAATGTTACATCCCATCCCCGAATTACTATTTACTTTTTCACTTTAATTTGAAATGCAGTGTGAATTTATGAGACTATGTTGATTGACAAGTTAAATGATAGATGAAAATATGTAAATGTGATGGTTTCATGCAATGAAATTGAAATAATGATGTATATGGAATGTGATGAATGGGATATAATGAAATGGCTAACTAGGTGTTTTGGTTGCCAAATGCATGACAGGTCTGGATGTCGCGCCTCCAGTGGATGAGAGGGAGTACCACCTAAGAGAAGGAAGTGGTTAAAGAGCTAAATAATAGAGTCGTCTGAGTTCATCAAGTTGTGCCTAGGTTGGGTTTGAAAGTTGTAATCGAGTAAGTTGTACCTTAGTCATGTCTTGAGGTTACTTAAACCTAAGTCAGGGAAGTTTCCTTGTAGAAGGCTTTAGGGTGTTTGTGTTTTCTTTTATCGCAATGCGTGTAAATATATATATAAGTTGATAATATCATCAAATGGATTTAGTATTGATAATACTCAATTAAGGGAAATGATAATGTGTATAATTTTGTATGCTTATGTAATGTCCCCTTCTCATCAATAATCTGTTTTGACACTCATCCGCCTATTCCGGAAGCCTGTAGGCATGTATGAGGTAAATTTAGGGTTTCCAGTTCTGAGGTTCCTCGGCATTTTCTGAGAGTTTACTATTTATAGTAAATTCTATTTTAAGCAGTATGGAGTTTGTCAGCTTTCAGTACTTCATGTCCAGTTGGAGCATTTATTTGCAGTTCTTGTTTATCCTCTTAAGGCATTTTTTATGATGAATAAAGGCATCAAAGTTATATTATGCAGTTGACCCCCTTGGCCTAGTTGAACAACTTTAAGTTGTGTTTAAAAAGGGGACCTTGAAGGGTGACGCCTTCATGAGGAGTTTTAATAATTTTTGTCAAGAATATTATGCCTTGGAAAAGTGGACGCCACTTTTATAAAAGTGAATTTTTAAATAAAGTGAAATTCTTATTAGGCATTTTGGACGCCATCTTGAGAAGTTGAATGATTTTGGGAATTTGAAAGGTCTCCTATGTCCTTTGATATGCTTCTCAGGAATTTGGAGAGTTATGAGCTCTTATTTAATGAAGGTTTTTGCTCTAGCTTTTGATCCATCATGTTATCATACTGTTATGCTGTCGGAATGACATTTGAACTCATGCTTCGAGGATGCTACCTCCTAGCCACTATCCAATTTCGTGTTTGAAATACAACACCTAGTTGGTTTTTGCTGCTTCTCATCCAGACTAGCAGATTTGTGCTTATAGTTGAAGTTTTGAAGAATTTTCCAGATTTTGAAGTTGCTGATGTTTCTACAGCTGAAAGTGAATTCTGTTAGCAGCTCTTGGAATAAAATTAATTTGATTCTGGGTACTTTTGCATTGTAATTGTCTGGCAAGGGCGTCCCTTTCCTCCAAGTTTTGGATTTTAATTTGAAGTCTACAATTTTTAAAGCTAAAATCGCCCCTTCTCAAGGCCGTACATTTCAGTTTGCATTGGGAATTGTGTCAAAAAATAAAGGATGAGATTTGCTGCTGTTTCTTCCTCCTAGTTTGGTTGCCTACCTTCCAGAAGTCCATTGCATTCAGTTTCAGTCAATTTGGAGGTGAAATGAGTGAGTTATGAGTATTTTATTGATTTCCAGTTTGCTGATATGAATTTCCAAAACTCAGGATTTTACATCAGATTTATAAGCTTTCTGTTTTAATCATATTTCTTTCATTGGAAAGCAAAGAACATTATTGGAATTCATTCTTATCTTCTTATCTCATTTCTCTATCATTGTAATTCATGTTTTTGCAGTATTTTGAATTGTAAGGTTTTGATTAGTAGTACTAATCTAACCCATTATTATTGCTGCAACTACTTGATTAAATTTTAATTAATTACCCCTGGACGGTTTACCGCCAATGCGGAGAAAGAATCTGCTATATCATTGTACCCACTTTCAAGTGGCGAATTCCCACAATTCTGTGGATGCCCGCCGCAGCGGACGAATTGTTTTAATTGTAATCTTTTCCCCCCACTGTTTGGTGGTAGTGTGGAAATGTTCTTCATGGCTGGTTATCTGCCTAATAATTTCTAGTTTTAATTCAACACTCCGTCATATGTTAGCACATCGCCCGCAATGGGATCTTGAGTGCACATTCTTGACGTCGAGTAGTTCTTTCCAGTTTGGTTTTTTCAGTTTGATGCTAACGCTAATCCAGTTAACTATTGCTGGTTATGTTGTGTAATTCCTTCGAAAAAATTGATTAGCATATTTCAGTGGTATCAGAGCAGAAGACCCTGCCATCCTGTGGCAATTTGCAGTTGGTTAACTGATGAGTGAAAGAGACACTAGGCCATACACCAGAAGTCAGGCTAGAAATCAGCATCAGTTTCCGCCCATTCTAGAAGCAGAGACCTTCTCAGGAGTCCTAAGAGATCTTGGTAAAACAGTGGAAGGTTCAGATAATTCAGTGGAAGTGGTTGAGCAGACAGTTGTAATAATGTCAGACACTGTAAGGAGAGATAATGAAGAGAGGGACAGAGTTGAGAAGAAGTTTGATGGGATGATAGATATGATGTCCCGATTATTGTCCATGTTGGACCAGCAAGCAGCTCAGAATATCATTCAGCCCCAAAATAACTCAACTGGAGAAAGCAGTGGAGTTAATGGGAATAACAATAGTGGTAGTCCTGAGGTGAATACAAGAGATAGAATTGTGGGTCAGCATGCTGCAATTCCTAGTGGGTCATCCTCTAGACCCCTTTTTCCCGTCTTCACACCAAGGGAAGAGCAACAACCAGTTGAAGCTGCTCCAAACTTTGCTGATGATGCACGTCAAGCTTACATGGAGTACGTTTCTTTACCTCTTGATTTGAGAGGTACTTGGACCTTTGACCAATTCATGAATCAAAGGAGCCGAAGAAATGGAGGAAGGACTGAACAACGTCCTATGGTACCTAGAAATGACTTCTACCAAGCATTGGGAAAGATTACTATGGAACATTTTGATGGTAGTAATAAGTGTACAGCCAGATCGTGGGTACAGAAGTTAGATAACTACCTCTCTCTCAGACCCATGCCGGAAGAAGATGCTATCAAATTTGCTACTTTGCATTTAGATGGGATAGCTCATGAATGGTGGACTCATGGTTTGGTCACTCTTGGCCATAACCTCGTTCGCACATATGGGGAGTTTACCAATAAGTTGATTGAAAGGTTTGATACCAAAGATCCAGAATTGAGATTTAGAGAATTGGCACAATTGAAACAGCAAGGATCTCTAGAAAACTATGTGGCTGATTTTCAGAGGTTGTTAGTAATGGTACCTAACATTACTGAAAGAAGACTAGTAGTTCTTTTTGCTGAAGGTTTAATGGAGCCTTTGAAGGGTTGGGTCAAAGAATTTGATCCACCAACGTTAGATGAAGCTATCAAGAAAGCTAGGAGCATGGAGTTGGCAGCACCAAGGCCTAAGTTTCAGGCAAAACCATTCAGCCATAAGAAAGATAAAAAGCCTTCTTCAAATCTGCCCAAGAAGTTTCCCCCAAGGTTGTCAGAAGAGCTCAAAGAACAGCTTAGAAAAGATGGAGTTTGTTATACTTGCCGTGATCCTTGGGTTAAGGGTCACCGTTGCTATGGAAGAGGCAAAGCAAATCGAATGGAGGGCTATTCTGATTATGGATCAGAATTTGATTCGTCTGATCAGCAATACGAATCAGCAAGTAGTGAAGGTGAAGAAGATCCAGAAGAGAAGTCCGATGAGGTGGGAGATGGTAGTGCTTTTGCACAACTATCAAGTTTTCAAAAAAATGAGTCCTTTAGGGTTCATGGAGTTGTGAATTCACAAAGGATAGTTGCTCTAATTGATATCGGAGCAACTCACAATTTTATTGATGAAGGATTAGTTGCTAGAAAAGGTTTGAAGACTGAGGAATTTGATGGTTTCAAGGTAATGGTTGCTGATAGTTTTACTATGTCTTGCACAAGGAAGATTCCTAACCTCTCTATGCAATTAGGGAATCATGAGATTAAAGATGATTTTTATGTTGTGGGAATTGGAGACACTGATGTTGTGTTGGGCATACACGCCAAGTGCATCTCTAGAGATCACACAATTTGCATACCATGGGAGCTTGCAATTCTGCCCAATGGAAGGCAGCGCCGTTCTAAGAGGGACTGCCACCGAGGTCCCATCTTCAGCCTTTGAAGTGATGAGCATGATCCGCCATGATCAAGAATGGCTGCCTGGGTGGCAGCTCCCAACATCCCAGGAGAGAGAAAAGGCAATATCATCCCGGCATGCTTCCTGGCTTTCTCAAAGAAGAGCAAAGCCTGAAGCCTACCGAAGACCTTCCGAAAGAGGTTCCTCGAAAGTAGATTGAGTGCCAGAAGAAGCGAGTAAAACTCCTCGCCATGACTACAATCTTTACCGGCTATCCGTGCGCGTAAAGATGAAATTGAAAAGCCACTATGAGTTGCTGGCGGCCAGAATGCCAGTGAGCGCCCGTTTCGAGCAGCCGTCGCAAGAACGATGGTACAATGCGTATGTGTGTTGACTACCGCGCATTAAATCAGAAAACCATCAAGAATAGATATCCAATCCCTAGGATTGATGAGCTTATTGATGAGCTCCATGGGGCCATGTTCTTCTCGAAGATTGATCTTTGTTCAGGCTATCACCAAATCAGAATGAGGGAGGCGGATATAGAGAAGACAGCGTTTAGATGCCATTTTGGGCATTTTGAATTTCTTGTCATGCCTTTTGGTTTGACAAATGCTCCAGCTACATTTCAATCTTGTATGAACAAGATTTTTAGACAGCAGTTGAGGAAGTTTGTGCTCGTCTTCTTCGACGATATTCTCATATTCAGTAAGTCATGGGAAGAGCACCTTAAGCATTTGGAAGAAGTGCTTAGTATTTTAGAGGCGGAATGTTTGTTCACCAAAGAATCAAAGTGTGAGTTCGGGTTGACAGAACTCATATCTTGGCCATATTATCAGTTCAAAGGGTGTAAAAGTGGATCCAAAAAAGATAAGGGCCATTCTTGATTGGCCAACTCCAAAGAATATTTCTCATTTGAGAGGATTTTTAGGGTTATGTGGATTTTATAGAAGATTTGTGAAAGGATATTCTCATCAAGCAGCACCTCTCACAGATCTTACAAAGAAAGGAGCTTTCCTTTGGACCAAGAAGGCACAAGAAGTTTTTGATAAGTTCAAGCAAATCATGAGCACGTGTCCAGTGTTGGCACTTCCGGATTTTACAAAACCTTTACCAGACGCTCAGGAAGGTGTTGGATTATCAATGCAAGACAACATCCTATTGTCTCTTCGAGTCAAAGCCGAGAGGGGCAGAAAACTTCATTCTCGATTTATGCGACAAAGAGATGCTTGCCATCATGCATGCTTTGTCTAAATCTGCCAATACTTCTGGTGGAAGTGGCATCACAGCTAAACCCACCGGCATCTAAACATTTTGCGCGCATCGAATGGAAAAGTGCAGAAGCGGCATGGTGCCCGGTATGTATGAATTTCGGAATACGAATATGTCAGCGGGAAAATAACATATGGCCGATGCTCCTTCGGCGAAGCACCTCACTAAAGCCTCACTTTGAGTTACTTCACCGCATTGAAGGAGTTAATTGTTGCCGCTGATTATGTTAAAAATCGCCTGTAAACTAGCTTGCCAGAAAAGTCATTTTATCGATATGCGCGTTGGCCGACGTGGATAACGCACGCTGTTATGGAATTTTGCGCAAGAATCTAAGCTTAAGAAAAAGATTCTACAATCTTTTCATGATGTTCCCTTTGCTAGTCATCAAGGGATTCTTCGCAAGACCTTATGCTGCATTCCGCGAAAGACCTTGTTCGTATAGCCGGAAAGAAGAACCTTTGAACTACATTAGAGAGTGTCCGATTTGTCAAAGAAATAAAAATGAACACTCTTATCCAGCTGGTCTACTTCAGCCTTTGCCCATTCCAAATCAGAAATGGGAAAGTATTGCGATGGATTTCATCACAGGGTTGCCCAAGGTGCAAGGACATGATTGTATTTTTGTTGTGGTTGATAGACTAATGAAATTTGCTCATTTTTTTGTTATTACCACTTCATTTACAGCAGCTCAAGTGGCTGAGTTGTTTTTCAGAGGTCTCCGGCTTTGCATGGATCGGCTCAAAACCATTATCGGATAGGTCGCCCAAAGCTCCTGCTGTTTTTGCAAGATCTTCAGATTGATGGCACGGTTACCCGCGACTGCCGTCGTTCACAAAACATGGGTAAACGTAAATTAGAACAATGCGCAGAGGCCAGCCCTGGCAAAACCAGGCTTCGTGACGGGCAAAGCAGAGCTGGATTGCCGCTCTGAGAGAAGGGCCGTTACAACTCTTCTTATCACATGTCACCAAGATGTCACCCTTTTGGCGGCCTTCGGCGGTTGGCGAAGCTACCAACCTTGCTGATTTCCAGTGTGCTCGCGACAGCAGAGCCCACAAGCACAAAGAGGCCACCGCAGCCGTAAGAGATCTTGAAATCTCAAGGAAAATCTGCAACAAGCTCCGTAAATCATGAAGTTATAATGCTGATCAGCAACAGTATTGAGAGGTATTTTTGTGTTGGGGACATGGTCTATTTGAGGCTTCAGCCATATAGACAATCTTCTCTCAAGAAAAGTGGTGCAGAAAAGTTGAAGCCACGTTTTTATGGTCCTTTCAAAATCACCAAGAGGATTGGTGAAGTTGCTTATGAGTTGGAGCTTCCAGCTGAAAGCAAAGTACATAATGTCTTTCATGTGTCACGCCTCAAGAAGGCAATTGGACACAACGTGGTGGCTACATCAAAATTACCTCCATTGGATGAGGAAGGTCAGTTGGTGTTGATTCCTGAAGAAATCCTTGATACTAGAGAGCGTTCTTTGAGGAGAAGGACAATCAAAGAATTTCTGGTTAGATGGAGGAATTTTCCTATTGAAGATGCCACGTGGGAAGGAGAACAGATTTTGTTGCATCCATCTTTTCAGTTGCTTGAGGACAAGCAATTTCGAGGAGGGCGGACTGTAATGTCCCCTTCTCATCAGTAATCTGTTATGACACTCATCCGCCTATTCCGGAAGCCTGTAGGCATATATGAGGTAAATTTAGGGTTTCCAGTTCTGAGGTTCCTCGGCATTTTCTAAGAGTTTACTATTTATAGTAAATTCTATTTTAAGCAGTATGGAGTTTGTCAGCTTTCAGTATTTCATGTCCAGTTGGAGCATTTATTTGCAGTTCTTGTTTATCCTCTTAAGGCATTTTTTATGATGAATAAAGGCATCAAAGTTATATTATGCAGTTGACCCCCTTGGCCTAGTTGAACAACTTTAAGTTGTGTTTAAAAAGGGGACCTTGAAGGGTGACGCCTTCATGAGGAGTTTTAATAATTTTTGTCAAGAATATTATGCCTTGGAAAAGTGGACGCCACTTTTATAAAAGTGAATTTTTAAATAAAGTGAAATTCTTATTAAGCATTTTGGACGCCATCTTGAGAAGTTGAATGATTTTGGGAATTTGAAAGGTCTCCTGTGTCCTTTGATATGCTTCTCAGGAATTTGGAGAGTTATGAGCTCTTATTTAATGAAGGTTTTTGCTCCAGCTTTTCATCCATTCATGTTATCATACTGTTATGCTGTCGGAATGACATTTGAACTCATGCTTCGAGGATGCTACCTCCTAGCCACTATCCAATTTCGTGTTTGAAATACAACACCTAGTTGGTTTTTGCTGCTTCTCATCCAGACTAGCAGATTTGTGCTTATAGTTGAAGTTTTGAAGAATTTTTCTAGATTTTGAAGTTGCTGATGTTTCTACAGCTGAAAGTGAATTCTGTTAGCAGCTCTTGGAATAAAATTAATTTGATTCTGGGTACTTTTGCATTGTAATTGTCTAGCAAGGGCGCCCCTTTCCTCCAAGTTTTGGATTTTAATTTGAAGTCTACAATTTTTAAAGCTAAAATCGCCCCTTCTCAAGGCCGTACATTTCAGTTTGCATTGGGAATTGTGTCAAAAAATAAAGGATGAGATTTGCTGCTGTTTCTTCCTCCTAGTTTGGTCGCCTACCTTCCAGAAGTCCATTGCATTCAGTTTCAGTCAATTTGGAGGTGAAATGAGTGAGTTATGAGTATTTTATTGATTTCCAGTTTGCTGATATGAATTTCCAAAACTCAGGATTTTACATCAGATTTATAAGCTTTCTGTTTTAATCATATTTCTTTCATTGGAAAGCAAAGAACATTATTGGAATTCATTCTTATCTTCTTATCTCATTTCTCTATCATTGTAATTCATGTTTTTACAGTATTTTGAATTGTAAGGTTTTGATTAGTAGTACTAATCTAACCCATTATTATTGCTGCAACTACTTGATTAAATTCTAATTAATTACCCCTGGACGGTTTACCGCCAGTGCGGAGAAAGAATCTGCTATATCATTGTACCCACTTTCAAGTGGCGAATTCCCACAATTCTGTGGATGCCGGCCGCAGCGGACGAATTGTTTTAATTGTAATCTTTTCCCCCCACTGTTTGGTGGTAGTGTGGAAATGTTCTTCATGGCTGGTTATCCGCCTAATAATTTCTAGTTTTAATTCAACACTCCGTCATATGTTAGCACCTCGCCCGCAATGGGATTTTGAGTGCACATTCTTGACGTCAAGTAGTTCTTTCCAATTTGGTTTTTTCAGTTTGATGCTAACGCTAATCCAGTTAACTATTGCTGGTTATGTTGTGTAATTCCTTCGAAAAAATTGGTTAGCATATTTCAGCTTATATACATCTTGGTCTTTTGGTTCAATCTTGTAAATACAAATAAGTAAATATATATGTATATATATGGATATATGTATATGAGGTATGCATGGATATGTACACACATAGATACTTATACGTACGAATAAATCATTTCGTATAAGTATATACATATATAGATATGCATGAACATACAATAATATACATATATAATAAAGATATGCATAAATAATGCAAGTAAGTATTAGTTATATAATATTCAAAAAGAGCAAACAATAGTAAGTTAAGATGGCAAGCTATAAGGCTTGGAAAGCCAAATTAAAAGGCCATCAAAAGAGGCCATAATATTGCTGCTTGAAACATGAAATAAATGCAAACGTTTAACAAGAAAGGAAGCCACGAATTGGCTGTGTAAAGGATTCTTTTTAAGGTTTGAATAATCTGCTTTTATTGCATAATAATAGGAAAATAAAGTGGTCATAAAGGGGCACATATTTTGGTGAATATGATGCATTTGATATCCATAATATTTTGCAGATTTAAAGCACCACGTGCACAGAAAATATCAGCTCCGCATGCCTTTAAAAAGGCAAGAATAATTGCTATTTTGTAGGATTTGCAACAGCCCAAAGGTGGCGCTAAACTTCCAGCTTTTCTAGTTTTGAAAAAGTCAGCATAATGAATGATTTTTGTTAACAGATTTTAGTTGGTTATAAGTGGGTTATCAGCTCCTATTTTGGAGGCAAACTGGTCGACCAAAATCTGCTAGTTTATAGCCACTTAGTGGCCAAGACATTGTTATAAATTAAACTCCAAATGAGTCAAATTATGAAGGCAGTTTCAACGTGGGAGCTGAAGAAGGTTTTAGAAGACTTATATTTAATTATTTTACAGCTGCTTGAACGTGGTGGAAATTATTTTGAAGTTGCCTCAACTGATTTCATTTGATGATCTCAACTAACTACATTAGTGAAGGGCACTAGTGGGAATCAAGTTGTTAAGAACTTCTGTCCATAAATTCTGGTGTTTTGTTTCGTAGAAGGGTTACGAAAAAGGTAGAACCTTAGATTTGGTGTTGTTCACAGTATATTCAGTCTAAAAATCTGATAGTATAAATTTTGGATAAATGTTATTAGAGGTCTGCAGTTTCGCATATGAAATAAGGAAGAAGCTAAGTGGGGAAGAAGCTCAGAGTGCAAAGGTCAAAGTGTTCAAAGGGCTGTTGAAAGCATTCTCAGAAAGTGTTAACAGGCATGTTACAAGTTCTGATTTATTTTCTATTCTTGATTCTTGCATGTAGGTGAAAAGAGTGAGTATTCATGAATGGCTTGGGCATATTATGTTAAGTTCTGAAATGGGAAGTTAAAAGCTAATATTTTGATAAGGTATAAAATAGAAACTTTGAACAGAGAGGTACTGATTTGTTTAAATGATGAAATCTGAAAGTTATGAAAATGAGTTTTAAAGACTGAATTTCAGTAACTCCTTAACGTCTAAAAGAATGTTTTATAGGTCTTAACATGCTAAAATTTATGTATATATTCTTATGGGGTTTGAGCATGGAATGAAAAATGCTCTTAAACTGGGTTATATTATACCTCAGTAAAACCTGTCACTTAGTGTTGAAAATGTTACCAACTCTTTAATTGTTTTCTTTTGAGAATCTCTACTCTATATTTAAAAAGGGAAGTAATCCCTCACATGATACATTCTATGATGCTTTTATGTATGAGTGCGACACACTGTCAAACTGTTGCATGACCATGTTTGGGTCAAGTTGATGATGTAAGAGTCATCTTTAAGTATTTGTTAACCTTAGAAAAGGTAAATGGCCGTCCTTATGAGAGTGTATGGACTTGTTTCAAAGGCAAGTTCCTAAATCCCGATGATGCCAGAATCGCAACAAGGGTGTCTTACTTAGTTTATGAGTTTGGGATTATTCTGTTTTGTGAACACCTTAGTGGGTGTGGTTTAGTATGAACATTATGACTGTAGGGCCTTTTGGGTCTACAGTTGATCAAACCTTAGATCAAATAAGTCTCCAAGTCGAGTAAGGTGGGTGAACATACAACTTCACTCCAAGTAAGTAGTGAATGTATTTTAATACAAACAACTTTGGCCAAAGTGGGTGCATGAGTCACTGCATGCACGTGTCGGTTCACTGTGTACCGAATGCTTGACGCAATCAAAGTTATTTATCATTGTTGGAAGTTTCCATAGATGATAGACGGTATTGGTAAGTAGGGCACAACACCAGAGCTCAAATGGCTATTATTAGGGGGTTCTTAACTATTCCCTTTGTTGAAGGGCAAGGCCACTTCCAATTCGGAAAGTGTGCGGGGAACCACTTAAGTCCATGGTTGGAGGTAAAGCACTTGGGTGATGCTCTCCCTCTTGCAATTGACTTGCTAAGTCTTGGGAGATGGAAAAGAAAGAAAGTATCCAGATATGGATCTCTAACCCTAATCCTTATTTGTTTAATGTTTATTTATACTTGAAAATGTATATGAGGAAAATTGATGAAAAGAATAGTGAAATGTACTTTCTAGTTTGAATTATTGAAATGGAATCTAAAATGCTTACCCATGTTTCAATTATGAAAATGTATCTTATGATTATTGAAGAAATTTTGTTTTCCTAATTTTTAGGAATAGTTACTTTTTACTTTGAAGTTAAAAATTCCATGTAATTTCCTTGTGATAAGATTGTGGACGTTACATGTGGTATCAGAGCTACCAGGTTCCACACTTTGGGCCTATGAGCTTACTACGTGACTATAAATCCAATATTGAATGACTCATGTTTGGAAATATGTATATATGTACCAGAATGGTGAGAACAAAAATGATTGCCCGGAAATCTATAGCTGGAAATGCCAAATACCTTCAAGCCAAGGAGATTCGAGCTCTAACAAAAACAATAGAAGGAACAACCATGAAAGAGAAATATGGCTTAGGGATGAGGAAACTCTTAGCGGTGCCATGAAACGCATCGGTCATGAGAAGGAGATAAAAGAAGCAGCCAAGGTTGCAACTCGCTATGCTCCAAACTCGTTAGACCAACCTTCTACGTCCAGATATGTTCCTAGCGAGTGTAGTGTGAACACACCTGTAAACAAACCAAAAGGCGTGGGTGAGCACCTGCAAGTGCATCCCCCTCCTGAAATAATAGTAATCAGCTCTAAGAGTGGATTAGAGGGCTACACCCCTCTTGACCTCAATAAATAGTAGCATAACATTATGCCCTAATATAAATAAGGATGATATTCAAATCCATATTATGCTCTATTATAAATAAGGATGATATGCAAATCCATGCTTGACCCTATTTATAAATAAAGACAATGTGTAAAACCATCTTTTCTTAAATTAAGGAATGTTGAACAAATTTTGTGTCAAATCTCTTCTCTTTAAATTTTTGAACATGGGAATGTATGAAATATCATTTGTTTGTGTTTAACTGAGGCAATAAATGAAAAACTAACGTAAGCCTTTAAAATGGAACCAACAGGTCTAAGTAGGACAACAATATGGTACGCACTAGAAACAATCAAGATAAAAGCCAAGAAGTGGGGCAACCATCTAGAACTTCCGAGGGAAAATTGGATCAAATCCTCACATTGTTGCATGAAACAAGGGAAAGAATTCACATCTTGGAAGGGGAAGTAAGGGGAAGACCTGAAAAGGAACCCTCTATGGAAGGTGAGAATGAGCATAATCATAACAATAATGAAGAAAGTGAACAAAGAGAGACCCATTCCGAGTAAAGGTTTGATGAAGCCAAGAGGGATCAACTGGCTAAGGAATTGTCAAGAGACATGAAGAAGGTGATGCCCCCAAAATTTGATGGAACAGTGAGCGAAGATGTCGTTGAGGCATCGCTTAACGAATACTGGGAAAAATTCACTTGCCTTTTGAAGTACGTTCCACAGTACCAAAAGGACGAAAGGTTTAAGATAAGGAAGTTTACAATGGGACTAAATGCTCAAATTGGTGGAGAAGTAGATGTTCATGGTCCCACTAATATGGACCAGGTATATGAAAAATCCATCAAGCAAGAGCAAAGGGTGAAGTCCATGGCTGCTCACAAGAAGAAAAATAAGAAAAAGTTTAACTACTCCCAATCGTCACAATCGTTCAATAGAAGAAATGATAGACAGGAAAACAACAGGAAAGGTGACAGGGGTTCCCAAGGGAATTGAAATGAGAGAACAGCAGCTGAGTGAAGGAGAGAACAGCAGGTTGAAGAGGAGCTTAGGGCATTATTTCCACCATATTAGAGGTATGTTTTTCATCTTTCTTTTGTATTTGCAATTTGTTTTTAATTTTTTCAAGTTTTTTTTAAGTTTTTCAACACATAGGAAGGGCATTGTGGGTTTTATTTTATTTTTTTCTAACTTGCAGCTCTTTGAAATCAGAAATTTTATAAAAAACAATCATGAGCAGCAGTGATAGTGATAGTGAGGATGTTGAAATTCAAATGCAAGAAAGAAGTAGAACTCAAAGAAGCAAGCAATTCATAGCAGGGACCCTACTTTGGGATTTTATGAGGAGCATCTTAGGCCCATTGTGACATGACAATGGGACATTATGAGCACCCCGCTTCATATGGCAGCCTATGCTCTCAATCCCAAATGGTATGCACCGAGACCTAGGAGAGTGCCTCCATCTCATGATGAAGATGTGAAAGAAGGCTTCATGAGGGCCCTTACAAAAATGTATTCTTCAAAGGAATCTACTATACTTTGCACATAGTGGCTTGCATTTTCCAATCTTCGTGGTCCAACCTTTGGCAAACCAGAGGCGAGGTCGGATAGAGCTACATTGGCTCAAACCGACCCTATTGGATGGTGGACGTGGCATGGGAAGGATGCACCGGAGTTGAGAGTACTTGCCATTCATCTTCTTTCACAGCTTGCCAATTCCTTTGTTGCAGAGAGGAATTGGTCCACATATAGCTTCATCCAATCAGCCAAGAGGAACAACCTTACCTCTAGATGATCGAAGAAGTTGGCAGCTGTACACAGTGCTTTGCGGCTACAGGATCGCCAATATACTGAGTATCGTCAAACTCCAATCTTACGTTGGGATGTTAATCCCGAAGATGCTATGCAGATTGAGGAGGAGGATGCACAAGAGGGATTGGTTGGGGTTCCATTGGTTGAGGCAGACCCTTCTATTGACATGGACACTGACATTGACTTAGACTCAAGCTCCGATGGCGAGGACAATGTTGATTTAGACCTACCATCTGCTGATTAGGACACCAGACAGCCACATATTTTCTTAGTTTTATGTTTATCATGTCATTTCATAGTTGAGACTTGGAGCCTTTGTGCATTTTTTTTATAATTATCAGACTCTTATATGATATGTATGCACATTGATAATGAAAAGCATTTGAATTATGTTAATTTGTTTGTCGATTCTCATGTGAAATCTCAATTCAAGTCTAATGATATGTATTAAGCTTATACAATGTCTATGATGAATGCTTTATCAATGTTATGCTATGAACATTTGAAATTTCTCTATATTTTTGAAAATTTCCCTATTTGTTTATCAACCGTCCCCTTCCGTCCCCTGCCGTCCCCTAAAAAATGGGCCAAAAGTACCCCCATACCGAAAACTCGTCCCACCATACCCTACCGTCCCCGTCCCCGAAACCCCGTGGAGCATAGCTTGATTGTATGTTATAATCAAGAATAGGTTGTATGATGTAATGAACCCGTACAACGTAAGGTAGTATTTTGGCGATGACCAACATCATATGGTGAAGATATTTGCACAAGCCATACAATACCAACAAGCAAATGATGGACGGAATACAGTGGAAGTTTTTGATTTCATACATTGCAAGAGTAAAGGATGAATTCATCGTAAAATGGACTGGTTTGGAATGGACCGTATGATGTGATCATGAATATGTCATACAATGTGCACAATGAAAGGTCGTACAATGTGCCATATGAATGAATTCTTTAACCGTACTAGTTGCAAAGGCCATATAGTATGTCGTATGAATGAGTTCTTTAGCCGTACCAATTGCAAAGGTCGTACGGTGTGATTAAGAGGTAAATGCTTTATTCCCTTCGTTGAGCCTACTTTACATTTCCATACAATGAGTTTTCTTCCCTTTTTTAATTGAACCCATACTTTGTACATTGCTTTTCCATTATTTAATTTTTCAATATCGTATTTTTTTCCTTTTCCGTTCTAATTGTTTCTTATTTTCTGATTTTCTTTTTATTTTTCTATCAACTTTTTGTGAAGTTGACTTGTCTTGACCAATATTTGTATGCTCCAAATTAAATATTTTACTCTTAGTACCTTGAGACGTATTGTTAATAATTTTGCATTCTTCTGCAAAGTCGGATATCTCTACTGCAACTATCGTCTTTTTCCAACCATGGATTGCATCCCACACACATAAACTATCCAACTTTTCAAAATCATTTTTCATCGATTGATCTTCACTGAGAGTTGTCGCTTCGAGCTCTGAGAAAATTACAAGTCGACGAAAATACCTCATAGTCCTCCATTTGCCAATGAAATAGGTCGTGGAGAGAATTTGTTTCATCCTCTGAGCATTAATGTGATTGTAGAATCCCTTCATCATTTGGTTCTATCAAACCCAGGTCATGCTTCTCTTTCCATTCTTCTTTGAAGTTCAAAGCGAAGGAAGTTGCTTCCTTACTTATGGCTTGGTTCTTTAAATCAATTACATATGTCTAACCCTTGTTCTCAATGGAAATTGTATTCTTTTTCTAGTTGTGATCGACTTTGGCTGTCACCAATCATCCCCAACCTAACAATGCATCGCACACTTTCTTCCTTAATGAAACGACCACAAAGTTCAACAAAAATGCTTGAGTTTCAATAATTATCTTTTGTCCCATTAAAACTCCAAGTACCTTAATACCTTGTTGATCTACACCCACCAATTGAAAAGTTGGGGGCCAAATGGTCGACTTTCCAAAATTCTCCAAATGTCCTTCGAAAGTACGTTCACGCTAGACCCGCCATCAACAATTGTATTAGTGAGATTCCTTCCAAGGATCTCCATATTCATCACCGTTGATATCTTTGTCATGTTAACTATCAGTAACATTTGCCTGATAGTAGAGGTTCAACTATTGGATCTTCATTCTCACAATATTCTAACTAGTTCGTAGCATGCATCATCTCATTCTCCCCCGATAAAATAGCATTTCAAAGTTCATGAATGCTTTGTAATAAATCCACTAATTAAATTGGTACAGTAGCTTGAAGGTGCAATATTTTTCTCGGATTGTAATCGATTTGTTACCGTACTTGCATTTGCACTTGAGTGGCATCGTTCATTAGCCATAGTATTCTCCACTTCACTTCATGAAGCCTTTCTTTTTTTGTACGTGGGTCTTGTTGATTTTAGTGATCAGATAAGTGCACAGAAAATTAATTCAAAATCAGACAAAATAACACAGCCGATACCCTGGGAAAAACCCTCCTCTTGAGGGAGAAAAACCCAGCAACAATATATCTCTTATTTATTGAACAATAAATGAATCTCCTTTACAATAAAGGCCAATCATGCGCATCAAACTGATACAATATAAGAGACAGTATGATGAAGATCTGCCTGGTATATAATTCGCACCAAGAATGTGTATAGAATTTGCGCCAAAGAATGATATACTGAAGTGTAACGAAATAAACTGAACTGAATGCAAAACAACAATGTTTCATTGAATATATATACACCACGAATAGAAGAGACATGTCTTTCCAAAAGCATGTCGGCCTTGTAACAAAAATCGCGCTTCCTCCAAGATCGCGTCTCTTCAAGGTCGGCCTCCAATAACAAATTGTGACTCTTTGTTAAATGTAATTAATGATGTCTCTTCATAACATATGTCGGCTTTAACAAATAAGAATGATGCTTCAAAAATCGTGCCTCTTGAATACTCAATAAATTAAATAGACAAAGGCTACTAATTTAATTTATCATCACAAAGGAGATCGCTGGAAGAATGCTACAGACGCTGCTCAAATAACATCAACAGTCCGGGTACCCTTCATTGCTTGAGCACGAGTAATGGCGAATACTTCATTATGCCTTACATCAATCATGTTGACACTAGCCTTTTGCTTCGGACATCCAATGTCTTTGTAGTTTCCAGGTCCACACCATTTGCACAATAATTGTATTTTGTCTTGCTTTTTCGGGCAATCTCTTTCAAAGCTCCCCCATTCGCTACATTGTCAACATTGTATGATAGGGCACCCTTTGGGTTTGTACTATATTTGGCTTTGTCCTCTTTGATTTCGATGGAGTGGACTCCTCTCGCTATGTAAAGAGTACTTATGTACTCCTAGTCTTCAAATTGTATGTGCACTCCTTTATTGAATTATCCATAACTTGGAAAATCTCACAAAACATCTTTCTAGGACAATTACCTTTTGTGTGCCCCTCAATGTTGCACTCAGTACACCATAGTTTGTTAGTTTCTTCGATGATTTCTTTCTCTGGCTTCAATTCTTTCATCATTCAGAGCATGTCCCTCTAAAGCGCTTGTACCGTTCCCAATTCGTTGTCGCTATTGTCATCTAAACTCCTATCTTCCTCTATTTTTCTTTTACTGTGCAAGGACATTTTGTCTTCACTTTCTATGTCCATTGCCCGATTGTAGGCTTCTAGATAGGAAGAGGGTGGTACTACCTTCATTTTTTTCTAAATGATGGAAGTAGACCTTTGATGAACCATCTTTTCTTGAGACCGTCGGCTGGTTTTGTTTCTAACTTTACAAGCAATTCTTTAAGTCCACAATTATAAGCTTGTGCGTTTTCATGCTTACCTTGTTTTGTATTGTAAATTTTTTCTACTATTTCATTATCATCATGAAGCAATTTAAACTCTTCTTCTAAGGCCTTCTTTAATCTCTCCCATGCATTTCGAGAGACTTGATCAAGTTTTGTATACTAGTCAATCACTAAACCTCATAAGGTGGCTGGAAAAGTGCGTAGCCAAATTACTTTATCATCTTACCCATTTTCTGTCCAAATTGTTTCGCAAGTCGTACAGTGTCGTACAAGATCCTTCAATCCATTGCCTATAAACTTGGGCAACTTTTGCTTTTCTCCACTAGGGCTTACCATGATTTTATCCTCATGCAAACCTGGCACCTAGAATCTTCTTGAGAGGGAGTTTTGATTCAAATTTTTGGTGCTTCTCTCACACTCTTGGCCACATAGAAATCCTTAATTCTTCTCTCAGCTTCAGCCTTTTGTGCACTTGTTTCACCTTCAAATTTTCTTTTATACACCCTTGACTCAGCTTCTTCTCCTTCGATTGACAACCTTTCAATGCCTCGAAAGCTTCTCTCGTACAATTTTGTGAAGAAATGTGACTTTGTCTCCCAACTTCCCATGTCTAGAGAATGTTGTCTTGACTTTCACCTTGATTGTGTTCTCTGAAAGGGCTCCAACTTGGGAATCATATGGTTGTATTTTTCTCAAATGTTTCTCGTAATATTCTCCTTCATCTGCTTTGGTCGATGATCCTTAAAGATCGCTTGATCTCTTGATCTTGTCCCACCTTTATTAGGGTCTAAGGGCATGAATCTCTCAAATTTGACCCGATTTCTTTAAGGCAATGGCGCCAAATGTTTACTACTCTTATTTATCTGATAAGATAAATAAATGAATTAATAATAAAAATAACAATGCATACTAGATACATGAGTAAAATATATCTTTATTCGAACATGAAATTATTACAAAAGAAATCCAAAGATGGTCAACCAAGGATCAAAGTCGATCCAACTAGATAATACCACTTTCCTTGACGATACACAATCTATTTAAAGGACCCGTCAATTTCTAAGCAGAAAACAACCGTCAAGTAATCGACGCTTATAACTACCCGAAGCCGACAACCAATTAATACATAGGCAAATAACCAATTTTATCAAAACATAATAATAGACATTGTACACCAATTACAAAGATTGGCTTGATCTATACTCTTTGGGGTATCCATCTACAGCATAACAGCAAGATATTAAAGGATAGATCATCTTCAAGGAAAAGATGTCAAGCTTTGCTAAATTGGCACTTGCATCAGCAAGCATGAAACTATTCAATAACAAAGTTCAAAATTTGAAATAGTGGAATCTCCAACTTTCTCCTCTTATTAATGAGTTAATAGATACAAAGGTAGTTACAAACCAATCATCTTGGATGAAACCTCCTCAAGGATTCTACAAAACAAATACCAATGGCTCCAAGCAATCCAAGATTAGCAGAGGCCCAAAGTTGTTATTCAAGATTCAAATGGTTTTTCATTAAAGTCAGTTCCTTCTTTATAGGTGCTAAGACAAATAATGAAGTTGAATGGGAAGCAGTCATCAAAGGTCTCTCAATATCCACCTCCATGGGATACAAAAACTAATAATGGAAGGAGACTCTTTAGTGTTTATTCAAGGATTGAATAAAATAGCTTGTCCTAGCTAGAAAAACTGGCATTGTTAGATAAGGCCTTGGCTCTTTGCAAATCTTTTGATGATATAGTTTTTACATGTTTCCAAAAATGTAACAAGGTAATTGATCTTCTAACCAATGTGGGTGCAGATCAATTCCCCTTCTCAGCTTTGATTGGTGAAAGAAAAGATGATTGGGAAAGCTTAGGCTTCCTTTGGGATAATAAATTTCCTCACTAAATTTTAGCTTTTGATTTTAAGTCAAGGTTAATTGTTTTTTGTTCTTCAGTTTGGGGTTCAATTGTAATACTCCAGCTTTTTAATTTTTTATTTTTTTTTAAAAAGATGAAAAAACAATAATAAATAATAAAAAATAAAAATATGGTGGCAGCTATATTAAATAATGATTATAGCTACCCCATAGATCATGATGTTCTATTGAAAGTGGCAAAGAGATTTTTGTCACACACAAAGATGTCACTAGGCACTAGTTTGGTTGGTGTTGGATGGGCAGTGATATTTTTTCTTCACGGGCTATTCTTGGTTAGGATGGTTTGTTGTAAGACTCCAAGCAGATTGCCAAATACCAATTACAAGGGTTTGGTTTTTGAAAAGCACTTGTGGAATATTTTCCACTACCATGTTGTTGAAACCCTCAATCTTGTGAAGAGCATATTGGAGCCACAAGGCATTGGTAATACTAGCAAGGAAGGCTTAGAGATTCAATATTGGAGACTTCCTACAAAAACTAGATGAAAAAGTGCCAACAAAAGAGGTTCAAGAGTGGGTGGTTCATGTGCTATTTCCTACACATGAAGATTCTTCTTTGACTCTAGCAATGGATAGTGATGTTAAGGAGGAAAGTGGAACAAAGGCACAACAATTTGCAACAATGGGATTTTTTAGTGCGTACAGCAAGAAGCTTCTAGCAGTGTGTAACAAGCTTCAATAGATTCATGATTTTTGTGTTAATTTGAGAATTGTTGTAAGCACCTTGTCGTCCTGCAAAATTAGCTATCACATGTTTGCTTACCCTACCTACACTAGAGGAGGGGGTGTTTTCTCATTTAGCTAAGTGAACAATGATAACCCCAAGTGTTTTTTATTACTAGGAGGATTGCAAAGGCATTCAAGTGTCCAAACCTAAAGGAGATGTGCTGGTAGTGGCAGATGCTAGAGGGCCCACTAGGGGTGTTGAAGACTTAGATTTGGTGTTGGAGGTTGGGGTTGGTGACTAGGGTGTGATACAAGCTAAACAAACCCCTCCCTATTGTTGATCTATGAGTTTTAGATGTCTTTTTTGGGAGTGCCATCCTAATGACTAATATGTATATGTTTTGTTAAATCTATGGAGCTTCTTGCTCCCTTTAGGCATTTGTAGGCATATTGAGGTTTGTTAGTCTAGGCCAGTACTAGCCATTTTTGTGTACTTGGTATCTTTTTGGTTTAACCATGGGAAAAGGCCCTAATAGAATGCTCACTAATCTATCAAAAAAACTGTTGAGATAGTCATAAAAATAGAAAATAACAACTATTATTGTTATTTCATGCCAAATATTGTGTGTAGAAATGAAAACAAACATAAGGCAACAAAATAGAATTTGTTCAATGTTGCCAATTACAAATTGTAGACATCATCTTGAGACTAGACTCTTGAATTCTCAATGAGATTCATATTCTCAATCAAGTACAAATTACAACTTAAAGTACAAAACAAAACTTGAAAACACAATTAGCCTATGAGACTCATACGCTACAAAATGTGAAGTCGATGGTCTAGTATCTTGGTTCCCCTTCCTTCAAATTCAGTCACAATCATCAAATACCTCATACAAAATATCCAAAGATTCCAAACCTTCAGAAAGAATGCATAAAACTAAAAACAACAATGACTGAGGTGTGGTCCAACCAATTGGTGAGGATAATCCTCCGAATCCCTAATCTGCAAATTCTTTTCTTCACCTATACTCTAAAAAGATTTCATTCTAGAACAAGTACTATAAAAAAGAAGCACAAATGAAAAATGAAAAACTCATAAGTGAGTAGAGGCAGTTTTTTGAAAAAACCATCAAAAACTTGCAGGTTATTCAATAACCCACAAATTATTCATGTGTTATTGATAACCCACTGTTTTTTGGTGCTTTTATCAAACAAAAGACTAGTTTCGTAAAGAGTTGGCTTGACGATTCAAACCAGCATAATTTAGGTGTCAAGGGCCAATCAACTGTAGTTAACAACAGTTTATTCCCATTTTTTCTTCTATATGCTCAATTACATATCATTAACAACCTTGCCACAATCCAAAATCAATTGTACCACCTCCAACAACAACAAAAAAAATCCATGCCTTGGTCCAAATGCTAGCAATGGATCATAATCAACCCCTTTAGTTCTTCAATTCTCCTACTATGTTTCATGAACATCCACATTTGCAATGGGTATTTTACCTTCATCACATGGTGATCAAGTATAAGAAGAGTGTTGCCAACAAAGTGGTAAATCTTCGTAGTCATCCTCCTCACATACTTAGCACCTTAGATACTAGGTGCACAATTGATGATGAGTGATAAGATTTTAACTCCATAAATCCTTGATTCGGTATGATCATCGATGCTTTCTACCAAAAAACAATGATCAATTACACATTTCCTTGCCTCTAATATGTGGGATGGTTGTATAACCTCACTCAATTTTGTGTTTTTGATGGCCCCTCTCACCAACTACTACATAAGGAGGTTCATTTGTCCTCAATTTAAATGAGAAAAATGAGTATATGGATGAGCATGGTTATGAAGATGAAACCAAAGTTGATGAAGTTGATGATAGTATCCATAACTGCCATCCTCAATTAGGAAGTTTCTCAAAGCTTGATTGTAGATTGTATTCCAGCAATAGGGAGCACTAAATTCCAAATCAAAATTGACAAAAGGGAACCGACACCATGCCTTACATTGATTTCCAAGGTCCAATAGGAGAATTGTCCACAAAAAAGCCTATGAGTATGAGTCGTGCATGTGTCGTCTTGGAAGGGAGAGTACAAGTAGATTGGTGAAAGAAATTCAATGTTCCTCAATGGCACTTCTCTAGATTAAATGTGACACCCTAGGGGATAGGGGCTTCCCAAGGACAACAACAAAACACCTCTTGTTGTCTCCCCAATCATCACTCCCAAAGGGAGCCATCCCCAAGATAGCACTGCAATGCAAGGGACGTCCTTGAAGACGTTCCCCTCAAGAGGGTGCCTTTGGGGACACCCTATACTCCCAATACCCCAGATTAAATGTGAAATATCAAGGAATGGAGACATCCCAAGGTCAGCGATGAAACACTCACCTATTCCCCCCCCCCAATTTCCACAAGGGAGCCATCCTTGGGATGGCATTGCAATGCAAGGGACATACCTCAAGATGTTCCCCTTTAAAAAAACTCTTTAAAAAAAATTAAAAACCTAAACCTAATATATAAGACAAGCCCACCAAGGCTTGCCCACCCTCATTTCAAATCGCCAACAACAAGTGTAACTGCAAGTGCAAGTGCAAGAGGAAGAGGAAAACCAAAAGAAAGGTCAATACACGATGAAGGTCCTTGTGACCTCAAAGCCTTTAATTTGGACTCGAACACCATGAGGGGTGCTTTCCATTTACCCCACTAGGGGATGCCACACCTAGACCCCCACTCTAGTTTTGAAAAGCAAAAAATAAAAATTGTTTTGGGTTGTGCTAGATTAAATCCCAAGAGATTGAATTCCATTCATACTTATGGTTTGCCGAATCAATCTTGATTCTGAGTGATGCTACTATGGTTACAGTCAAACAATTTAGAAAGTAAATATAATGATATTAGTGAAGATGCTTGGATTTCACACATGTACATTGGCATTGCAACTTGTTGTGGACCTCTTTATCAAATTCTATACTCTAGTGAATCCCTTATTTGGGAATATGTTGAAGCTCCTGAATGATATTATAAAACGAGCCATTCAAATTTTGGCTAGCATTGGTGTATCTACTTCTATTTATTTGATGAATAATGTGGGAGCCCGGTACTCTTTTTTCATATGATGAATGGCAACAACTTTTATCATCTTTGACAACAGAAATTGCCGAAGCAGTGCCTGAATTTGCTCAAATTGTTTACAACATGGCTGATATTGAGACATCAGACAGTTCAAAAGATGATCCTACAAATTAACAGTAGAGTATTGGTCAATGGTACAATTTCCACCGAATAAAATAGTGAAGACATGCTAAGATTCATTGTATCTAATGCAAAATGTTGTAAAACAGTATAAGTTTGTATAAATTCAGGTTTTGTTACTCGTATTGTTTACATAAATGATAAATTGCACCTTCTTTTCTTATTTTTGGTAATTAATCTTTCAAATAAAAATATTTATATATTATTTTAATAGCAACCCCCCCACAAGGTCCCCAAATATTGGGAGAAAAATTGTTGTCCCCAAGGATTGTCCCCCTAACTTCCCAAAGAGTCCATGGAACATTGAAGAAATTGACAATGTATACTATTTTTCTAGAGAAGAATGAGAACAAAGTTTCCAGGATAGATATGACGAAGCAAAATATAAAAGTATTATAGTTCTTGAGTTGAAATATATATATATCCCGAGTGAGGACTATGACTGTCATTCCACCATTCCATTCAACTGTCAATGGATAAGATATAAATCTCTTATAATGTCCCTTATCCAACTTAGCCCTAGAATTCGCTTGTTGATTAGGTTTAGGGTTTCTTCTTTTCAAATGAATGTTTTTTCCCAATGAAGTAATCTTGGATTGACATCTGCATTCACCATATTAACAACATTTCCACAAACACATACCACTATTAGCATTAATATCTAGATATCCAACATATAAACATAATCACAAAAGCAATAATGAAAACATAGGAGGAGTGGCATGGGTAGATCCGCCCGAAGCTATCCATCTAAGCCCAAGAGCACAAGCATCCGACCAAGACTACCCACCTCTTGGCCCCAAGCGGCAAGAACGTCTGACCAAGACTATTCCACCCTTGGAGTGGCATGCTTAGTGGAAACACTTGTACCTACTTTCTCTACCCGTGTCATCACCTCGGAAGACACTTAACTTATTGGTGACAGTCGAGCGAGCATACAAGTGGTCTAGGCCTACCACCCCTCCATGGTCTCAGCGGATGCTTAAGTGGGACCCCCACCCCTCCATGGCCCACCCATGCCTTGGGACTGGGCGGACTATGAGTGGAATTTCCACCCCTCCAAGGCCCATCCCTACCTTGGGTTCCAGGGGCGAACTTGGGTGGGGTTTTAGGCACCACTTCCCTCACACCCTTCCTCCCAATAAGCTTGCAAACACTCAAAAGACAATCTTTTAGCAATCAAATACATTTGCATTTATTACTGATTCTTTAAGTCAATATCAGCATCATTATCATCATGTTAATACTAAAGAAAGCATTACACCAATAATCAGATTAGCAATATCTGTTTTTTAGATTCAAAATATGCTAAATATTATTGCTAAGTGAGTACATCACCTGAGTTGTTGTATCTCTCCAGGTTTTTTGATTCTTTACTCACCTCTTTCAACCTTATAATACCGCTGCTAACTGTTTTATTCCCTTCCCCTTTATTCACATCCCATTCCATACGATTCCCCCCATTGCTTGGAAGCCTCTCCCCTTTAAATACCCCCAATTAGATAAGGGGTATATCTTTTGGTGGAAATCGCACCACTTCAAAGCAGCACACCTCTTTGTATATGCTAATACCTTCTCACTTAACCGCTGCCCTTTCATAACCAATGTTGATTAGTTTTCTGTATTTATTTGTTTATTTTGTTTATTTTATTTTATTCTATATTTTTTTATTTTCTTTTATTTTATATTTTATATTCAGCCTATGAATTGGGCTTGGGTTATTTTATGATTATAATATTTATGGTAGTCATTTATTATTATTTTTTAGTGAGGCATAGTTTCTTGTTATTTTGATATTTCCAATTAATAATATTAATTGTTATTATTTACTATGATAGTATAATGTTAATTGTTATTATTATTTACTATGATATCAATTGTTATTATTTACTAAGGCATAGATAATATCAGTTTCTTGTGACTTTCTATTATTATGATATTTTAATTTAACGATATTAATTGCTCTATTTAATAGATAATTGTATTATTATCTATGCTAATTATACTTATGATAATAATAGTTAAATGGCAATTTCTTTTGATATTTATTCAGTTTTGTGTTTCAATATTTCATATTTGGTGTTACAATTTCGGGGACATGACATCTCTCAACCATGTATAGCCACCAAAATTTCATTGTGGCAAAGAAATTAGAAAAAATGCTTGCAAGAAAAATGTGTTGAAGAAATCACAGCACTATGGTGAGATGGTTCAGCAAGTAGCAGAGCCAAAATGTTTGGATGTGACTCAAAAGCACCAAGTCATACATTGCAAGGTATCCTTTTACAGATCCATAGATCTTCTTCAGCCTCTCTAATGTATTGATGTCATTTTTTATGCTCAAGTACCGTAAAACTGCTGCATGGAACTTCTAAGGTCTCCTTAAATTTTTATTTGTCTTGTATTTGTTCAGAAAAATTATGGAAATTTTTAAGTACAAACTTGAAATAAGTTTTTAGTATGCTGGACTCATAAAAAAATTTGGTATGATCGAATGATTTGGATATGTAAAGTATATTGTAAATTTGAAACTGTTCGTGTTCGAAATAAATCAGAAATACAACCTATTCTTGTTTGCACGATGAGGAAATACATTCTTTGCAGTGCCTGTATTGTTCTCTTCGTCCTTTATTTTACATAACAATCAACTTTCCACAAACAAAATTTTCAAGACATTTAGAGATAACTGTACCATTAGCTATACATCTCAACTTTCTCTGCTAAGTTGTTCAACTTTCCTGAACAAGTTTGTCATATTTCTTCAAATAGTTACTTTTACTTTACAAGGAAGATTTTAAGAAAAATAAGTCCTGAAATGTACCTGAATCTAAATAGAACTTCAAACTTTGGGTACTGCTAACCCCTGGTAAATGGATCTACCCTTCTTAATAAATAACAATTTGAATGAATGTTAAAAAAATTTGTGAGCATTTATCCTTACAAAATTATATGCATGGAATATGTAGAAAGGTATAAAACTGCTATACCTGGGGATCTTTGACATCAAGGTAAAAAGGAGATGCAGTGTGAAAAACACCCTCACAGGAATCTATAGCTGCATCAAAGGATCCCGTGTCAAGTAAATCTGCTTTCACCAGCTGAAGCCTTTCATTGGCTCCTTCTAGTTCAGATAAGTGCTTTGTCTTGTCAGGATTCCCTGAATCACATTGAATGGATCAAGAAAATAAAACTCATGAAAATCATCAAGGTTATTCAATCAGCTGTATTTGGGGGGGAAAAACAAAATTGAAGAAACTGATAACCAAAACCTTTCACTTCAAAATCCAAGTGGCCAGAATTGATCTCATGAAACTTATACAACATACTCAATTTTTTGTTTGCAAATGGTGTTCAATTTCCTACTTCCTGTTTGAAGGTGTATATTACATGGTATCAGTTCGACCATGGCTCATGAAACCCCCAATATTTTTTCCCAAAAAGATAGAAGATATAAGCTTCTTAGAATCTTAGGGCATGACCAGCACATCTTAAGATTTTATTTTCAAGAAAGAATGTTATGCAAGGGGATGATACTACACTATCATAATTTCTAGAGGATCTAAACTTGCTGAATGAAACGAGAAAGTTGTAAGATTCCACACCGATTCTCACCAATATTTTTTCTATTTATCCTTATTTCTCCAAAGACAATTTGTCAAACAGTTTGCATAAACAGGTCTGTAATAGTTTTGTTTGTATGCAGATTGTTATAACCTTGGATTTGCAATATTTTTATATAACATTCACAATGTCCCTGAACTCTCAGACAGAATATACGCATCAACTGGCTCAATCATTTCCTTTAATTATTAATCATGTACATAGTAATTTGCAGATTATAGAAGACTTGAAACAAACATATTTCTGACCTCATAATATTAGAAGATTAACCTTCCAGTAAGAGCAGAAGTATTTTGACGGCACTCTTCTTATTGATTGGTTAGCTCCTTAATCGCCCAGCACTTATCGTCACTATTACCAATGCATGGCAGAAGTATAGGCATCTACAATTCACACACTGCTGACCTGACCAATACTAGCTCCTTTCACAAGGCTCTTCCTACTGCGCGATTCCTTAATGCACTCGCAGCGCTGATCTTCTTGTGCCATGTCACCATCTTTAATTTCTATGCCCCCTAACTGCTCACGACCCCCCTTACGTATGTGAGTCGGCCAGCATACAAGCTTAGGCGCAACCCATAGTACAATCTGAACATGGCAATCAAATTACCATTGCCACGACTGTCAGTTAGAAGAATTAATTTCCTCTTTGATGTATTAAATATGGCGCTCCATCTTTCAGGAAATCACGCCCAGCGATAACTTATTTCAATCTTCCCTTGATTGGCGTTAATATATGCAATACTAGAATATAGACGGCCAGATTCACACACTCCAAACTATCTAAGGTTGGCGGCTAAAATCAATCAATTCAAAAATTACCTTATTCCCTCGTTGGCATCCAATATACTCTCTACCTTGGCACGACTCGTCCAGGATTTATATCACTTAATATTGTCAATCTGAATATAACCAATATTTAATTATGCATTTATTCCAGCATTAATTCTCAAAACACCTCTGCCAAATTCTGGTAAATTCTTCAAATCCCTCCTGAAATTTGTCTTTTTAGAGACTTCACAAATTTTCCAAAATCTTTCAACCAAGCATTAATGCTCACTGCTGAATGAATTTACCATTTGATGGTATTACATCTTCATCCAATCCAGCCTCAAACCTAAGGATTTTGGTCTCAAACTTCTGAAAGCCAAGCTCTCCAAAATACTCCCTATAATAATTTAAAAGATGATAATGAATTCCTTTTCACCAGCTTTTCATTTTCCATATATTTAGTCTTTACTAAAATGACTTTATTTATATTTTAACAATGTATTTAATAAAGTCACTTTAATAATTAATTAATTAATTAAATATAAATGTTACCATTTAGTATTTAATTAATTAAATTAGATTCGTGGAATGATTACTAAAAATAAGGGGAGATTACAAAAGTATACCAGCTCTAACTATTTTGTATCACTATAAAGTGCAACCTTTTATGGCTATGATAAAGGTTAAGTGAGGCTTGTATTAAGAGTTGCAACAATGGGCATTAACATCCCAATTTTGATAGCAAATTGATGAAGAACACTATGGAAGGCTAAGAAATCATAATTTCTAATTACCCACAAGTTATTATTAGCTATGTTATTGATTTGATCATACTTATGCTAAGTTGTTGAATCGGGTACGTACATCATATGGCAATTTTTGGGGGGATTAGATACATTCGTACAAAACATATAAACATCATAGATATATACATATTTGCAGCCTAATCGGTTTTGAAGGTGGGTCAAGCAATAGAAGTAGAACTAGTATTGATTGCATTATATTATTTAGTTTATTATTAAAATTAATATAAATATAATTTATAATTATAATATTAATTAATAGTTATTGAATTAATACTACTTGTAATATATAAAAAAATTTAATTAACTACACATCTATTATGTTATAATTATATTAATATAATATTTATTATTTAACATTTATGTCTATTATTATATTATATTAATTATTAATTTATTAATTTATTAATTTATTAATATAAATTGAACTATAGAATAATAACATTAAAAATATTAATAATTAGTGTTATTTAGTAAATTAATATTAATAAATTATATTTTATTATAATTAATAATAATTCAATAAATAATATATTTTAATAACCATTATAAAATAGGGCTCATTTTAAATAAATTAATATTAATAACTTATATTATGTTAATTAATAATAATTTAATAATCAATATGAATATATTATAAATTATATAATAGTACAAAATATTAAAATTTAAAAGTCTAAGCTTATTTTGACATAAATTATATAATAGTACAAAATATTAAAATTTAAAAGTTTAAGCTTATTTTGACATTGTAATTAATAAATTTATTTTAATGGTTTAATCTTAAGCTATTTAAAAAACCTAAAAAAATTAAATGTAAAGAAATGGAAACTTGAGCAGATTGTGGCAAACTAGAGGTGTGGTCGATGGGAGGCAGAGAAAATATCAATGTGCGACCTCTGTGACTCTTCATTTCCTATGACTCATCCTTTTCCTATGGAAAAGCCTTAGAAAACCTAAGGAAAAGTCATTGACTTATATCTGTGTAGTCGAGAATAGCATGGAAAAAATGCTTTGAAAATCGACCAAAAAATTTGTCACGTCAAATGTTTCTAGGTTTTCTCCTCTTTACATGCGAGGCAATAAAAAAAACCCTCAAAATCTACGCAAGTTCTTTTGGAGTTGCCTTGGAAACGCCTCATTAACTCAAGAAATGCCAAGAAATGTGAAGACAAAGCAGAAAACGTTTCCTACATGAAAAGCACGAACCCCACCCGAATCCACAAAGTCTTTTGCAAGTACCCAATTATGAAACATACCGTACCCAAAATTGGCCTTATTTTAGATGATTCAATTTAACCTAGGATTTATGCTTGGATCCGGGTCTTGTTCAAACCTGGTCTAGATTTCGTCAGAATTCCGCAATGGATTCATACAAGGCCCTTGCAAGCATATAGGGGTTCATTCAAGTACCCTTTGTAGTATACCTAGGAAAACATAGGGGTGCTTGGGAGGACCCTAGGCAAACCCAAGCATAACCAAATTTTGTTTTTGTGTTGCAAGTTGTTTTGAGGGTGAATTTTAAGATTACAATTTTTTGTATATTCACCAATCAATATAGGAAGTCAAAAAATCACCTCTTTTTAAAACAAAACACACAAACCAAAACACTTGTGGAACTTTTTTTTTTTAGAGTCAAATAGCCAACATACTTTTAGTGCAAGTGTCAATGACACTCTTTGTGGTTCCTCTACTCTTCCTACATCATCCAGTGTCAAGGATGATGACTATGCTATTTATGAAGACCCATATGACATTGATTGTTCATTTTATTATTTTGATATTGAACAACAAATATCTATCATGGCATTTGAATTTGACAAATTGACATCAAAGTAGTATTTTTAATGTTTACGATAGTTTTGTTTATTATGTGCATGCTAGGTGGTATTCTAAACATAATACCCATCTTTAACCATTTTTAAGCTGCAAACACATATATATAACACAAGCAAAACAAACCCAAGCCCAAAAATTAAAATTGTTGTACCAATGTACCCAAAACCAAACTGGTAAGTTAGATTAGTATTTTTTTCTCTACCACCAAAGTTTCATCACCCATCAATGTTCAAAAACACTCCATGCGAAGTACCTAAATTACTCCTACGATTGTTCATCCCAGCCCCCAAGCTTGTACAATCTCCCCTTTAAGCATTATGAGAACTACATTGGTCCTTTCACAATGATACATGAGGATATTGTTGGTTCTTTTGGCCAAGCCTTGCAATGAACATGTGACATCACTAGTGTTATGTCATAGTATCTGTCACACACCCACCAAGCTAAAGAGATTGCAACCTTGTTAAGATCACATCGTTAATGAATTAAAGTAGCAATCCTAGTAAAGAGATCGATTATGGTTAAAAGGATATTATTAACAACAATTCCAAAAAGACATTTAATTAAAATAAATTAACAGTTTTGGGCAATGCTCAAGGTTATGATGAGGTCTGACTCTTGTAAGGGTAGCAATTGTAATGAAGCGGTATGAATCCCTCTAATTTAAAGATATAATGAAGACGACATTTCATTTGGGAGAGGTATCCAATGTACACACATTCAAATATCAATTCAAATATTAAAATTTTACAATCAACTCACAATCAATTTAGCATATGAATTCAGAACTTATTTTACAAACAACTAGTCATTCAGCCATATATAATTGCAAAAATTTACTCAAGAATCATTCATAAAGCATTCAAGTATTATTTAAAGATTGAATTGACAATTCATCAAGAAATATAAATCAACAATAGTCAAGAAAATATATCAACTTATCAATTGTGGATGAGGCCTAGGCTCATGGGGTGGGCTAAGGGTTGGAAGGACGAGGTCTTTGCATGCACTTGACAAGCTAGGGACAACGTCCTTGGTATTGTCACTATTGAGTTAGGGACGAGATCCTTTAATTCAATAGTTTTGAAAATTATTTCTAGAGAGTTCACGAGTTGATCAACTTTGGGTATTGTGCTATGATTTATTGACTAGAATATATATCATAAATTGTAATGTCCCAATTTTTGAGGTCTCTTGCAGTGCAGTTGGAATTGGCTTTCAAGGATTATGTCAACTAGATCAAAGGAGTATTTTGATGTCGCCAATGTGTTCAAATGGTTTATTGGAGATACTTGACACTTATTGGTGGGTTTTCATACAATTTGTCCATACTTACTATTTATAGTAAGTGTCAGTTTTGGTCACCGACTTGGTGATTGGTAGGGTTGTTGTTTTTTATTAGTCGATGATTTCTTAAATGAATGATTTGTTGGTGACATAAGGCGTTTTGAGTTATTATTTTAAATAGCATTAAAATATAAAGTTAAATTTAATATTTAACTGACGCTATTTAATTTAATAAAGTTACTTTTATAAAGTGACTTTATTAGCAACTTAGGGAGACATAAGGTGAATTTAAAAATTAATTAAAAGGTTGCACAACCCTAATTAGGGTGCTGAGTTGGAGATTATAAGAAAAGGGCTTTGGGGACTCATTTGCATATGTTGAGTTATTATATTTCTCTTTTTGAAACCCTTGTGGTTTTAGAGATTGAACCTAGTTCATCTCAGCCTTTGGAAGGATGGAAACCCCTTCAAAGAAGATCAATTTCGATGGTGAAACGATTCCACCCTAGCTGGTTTGTGGGGGAAAATCACATAAGTTTTCTAGTTGGGCGATAACCGCAATTTTGTGGGTCTCCTACGAAGACAAAATTGGTAAAGAACATTATTCATTGCTACCTTGTTGGAGGTTAAGATTGGCATTCAGATTGGAAATGGGTTGCTCAGTGTAGGGCCACTATATTCCTGCATATCCAGGGTCTATTCACTACTGGGCGTGGTTTTTTAAAGGCTCATGGTTTATACTATCTTGCATATTCATTTAGTTATTTGGACGCCATTTCAGAGGGTTTGTGGTATCAACTTGCAAGGTCATTGCCATCAAAGCTCAGGTGTGAGTCTCACACCTGAGCGTGTTAGTTTCATGTTGGTCATAGGGTTCTAAATAGTTTTGGAGACACCAATGTGAGACATGGGGGTTGAAGGAAAAGCAATTCAGATAATTTTATGCCCTAGCGCCTCTATATGCAGCAGTCTCAATGAAAGTCATGGGTTAAAAAGGAAGAGGCATCATTGTAGCAGGGAAAACTTTAAGAAGCCCCCCCCTCGATGAAGGTGTAAAATCCTAGTGAATCTTGTATACTTCCCGATAAAAATATTAATTTTAGTGGCGAATTTTTTCGTTTGTCGTGAAAAAAAATAATGTCCATTGGAGAATCTTTTCTAATCACTAGAAGTATGTGGAAAATCCTGGCGAAATGCAATTTTTTTAAAACCACTAAATTTTTTTCCATTGGCGATTAAAATCTATTTTCAAACCAATAAAATATTTCAATTGGCAAATTAAACCTGTTTTCAAACCAAAAATAATAATTTTGTTGACGATTAAAACATTTTTTCAAACTAAAAAATAAAATTCATTGGCAAATTAAACCTATTTTCAAATGATTAAGAAAAAAACATTGGCGAATTAAACATAATATCAAACTAATAAAAAAAATGCAGTGGCGAAGTGTCAGTGCAAATCAATATAACCACGACCATTCGATGAATTGACGATGGACGATTGTAGTTGCATTCTGGAAGTAAATCTCTGAAGCAATAGACTTGTGAATTGAAAACTCTGGAATAACACTAGAACCGTTAGATTTTTTTTTGGTCGGTAATAGTATTTTGTATTGCATGAAAATAAAGATTACATCATTTACCTCGTTGTTTACTTTTCATCAACCATCCAAAAATCACCTACAGCTATAATAGTTTTTTCAAAAAAGCATCTTAACATGCTTCATAACAAAAAAAGTAACCCTGCCCAACTAAAACCAATTCCACAACTAACTGTAACTACCTTACATATTTCAACAAGATTTTCAATCATTCTTTTACCCTTCCTAATATTCACACTATACAACCGTAACAGGGTTCAACCCCCAGCAAGCCAAAAATTTAGTACTAGTCTTGCGTTAATTCTGCAAAAACCCTACAAAAACTACAAATTCAACTAGTGCTACTCGTTTCATAAACAAATTTCCTTGTTGCTTTTCCCTTCATCTTTTGCTTCCTTTCATTTTGTCCTTTTGCTTTCATCTTCTGCTTCCTCGCAATCGCATTCTATCCTTTTGCTTTCATACACTTTGCCTCCCCTTTCACCTGTGCTTCCATGCGCTTTGCCTCCACTTTCTCTTGTGCTATAATTGCTTCCACCTTCATCAGCTCTATAAAGAGCTTCAATGCTTTCCAGCCTAACCTTGCTTCTTCCCTGCATTGATTTTTAATCTCATCCTCCGGCCAACACACGAAAGGGGTGCATCCTTTTGTCCCTTCCAATTCTACATTTTCAAAGCCTTCTTGGTAGTCAAAACCTTCACCTGGAACTTCCCATTCAAGTATTGATTCTAATCCTTCCAAGAAATCTCTATGCACAATCATCTCCATCACTTCTCTCACCGTGCTTGTCCATTCCCCCAAGTCCAAACCCCATGCTACAATCAAGGAGTATACATCCATGTTATCCCTGTATCTATGCCTCATATTTCCAAAGGATTTCCCCAAAATCATCCGCACACTTTGTACCAACCTCCCATCAGTGAATAAAAACATCCTCATTAATCTTTGGTCATAAGCGTCACCATAAAATGAGTTTAATTGCCTCCTCAAATGCAGAGTGAAGTTGGCATCCATTTGAAAACTGTTGCAACTACACTGCCACCACCACCACTCTTTCAGACTTTCTGTGTGCCTTCTTCTCCACGCCAAACTCTATTATTAACTTCACTAATCGAGGGTTGAGAGGTAATAATTTTCCAAAATCCACACATACAGATATTAATTACCCATCAATCATCCAGTCATGTCCACTAACTTGAATCTTCCCACGATCTTCACTTCATAAATGCAACGTCCTTGCCATCTTTCCTTATCTTAATTCACCAAAGTTGAGGTTTTGGTGCTTTTCCTAACCTTAGTTGCAAGTCTTTCTTGGTCATCTTTGTAGTCGGTGGGTCGGAGGTTTCGAAAACTTTGAAACTTCAGACTTTGGTTCTAAGGTTCCAAGTTTTAGCAACCACGCGACATTATGGACCATGACCGTTCGATGAATTTTCGATGGAGGGTTGTAGTTGCATTCCAAAAATTATATCTCTCAAGCACTAGATTTGTGAATTGAAACCTCGGGAATTACACTAGAATTGTTAGATGTGGACACGTGGCGAGATCAAGGCTCATCATCGTGGTAATGAACCTGATGGGTTGGATTTTGGCGATGAGCGATAGAAGAACTTAAGTGGCAGAAATATGCACGTGCAAAAATCTTGTTTTAAAAGAGGGACCACCTAGGAAGAATGTAGGACCAAGGCTTAAAAACTTAAGAACATTTTACACAAAGGATGTAAAGGAAAAACAATATAACCACGACCATTCGATGAATTTTTGATCGACGGTTGTAGTTGCATTCCAGAAGTAAATCTCTGAAGCAGTAGACTTGTGAATTGAAACCTCTAGAATAACACTAGAACCATTAGATGTGGACACGTGGCAAGATCAAGGCTCATTTCTCTCTTTTCAATGCCTCGGCATATTACATTTCATTTAATTAAAATTCTCAATCTTTTGAACATCCGAAGCAATTGATTGGACAACTCATAGCTTTAATGAAACAAGATTTTTAATGATTTCATATTGTTTTAGTGGCACTGGTAGCAGTGACTAGAGTCTGGTGATTTTGACAACTTGTCAAATTGAGGTACAGTTTGCATGTAGCCAAACATCAATCAAATTAAACATTTTAATTGTACATGTGAGGCTTAAGATACACAAATCGACTAAGTTGGTTTTTTGGTTTGCACGAATCAGGCTGGTAGCGGCACTGGTGGCCCATAAATAGGGTTAGTGATAGTGGATAGTCTCATAAGGGTTTTCATTGTTTTGGGTTAATAAGGATTCAGGAAGAAGATGTTGTGGTATTATTGGGGATACTCTAAATTCTCCTACCTCCAGTTATGGAGTTACAGAGTAAAAGACCAATTTCCTTCAAGTTTAGAATGGATGGAATTGGAAAGAAGTTGATTTGATTCACCTGAATTCTCAGAAAAAATTTCAACCAAGATGAGGAGCTCTGATGGACATAAGTGTTATGCCGATGCATGGAGGCTGCAGGTAGAAGATGGGAGCAATTTTACTACCCCTCATCTTCTGCATGACTCTGGTTCTCAAAGGGGATAAGCACATTTTGTATCTTCACAACTCCCATTTCCCCAGCATGGTTTTCCAGGCAAGTTCCTTATGTTTATTTGTAGTGCCACATTTGTACTACGTTCTCACCAGCAGAAGCTTTGGAATCATGCATTTATTTTTAGTGTCACATTTGTATTACGTTGTCATCGATAGAACCTTGGAAATTGGAATCAATTTGTAATCCATTGTCATGAGCAACAACTTGGAATAAATTGTGTCTATGTAAAGTGACTTATGTTATTTATACAAAACAGGAGCTTGCCTGCTCTACAACTACTCATCTTTAAAAAGATATGTAATAATGTGACATTGTAATTCAATTGTAATAAAATAAATTTACGGTAAAGAGTTATTTTATGAGTTCTTGATGTCTATGAATCTATTCAAATCAATTTTTTTTTCCTTTGAGAAATTAAGTATTATCTATTTATGAAATAATTGCATGCAGATTTAAAAGTAAAACATAAAGCAATACAAATGAAAAAAGAAAGTTGCCATCAAATTGAGAAAAAAATATTATAAACACTAAAATTTGTCACTCTTGTTAGGGTTTACCAAAATGTTATTGATTTCTAATTTGTCGTTGACCTTCTCCCCCGATTCCTAGTATCATTATTCATTTTATTAAGTCCTTTGCAACATTAAGTTACCGGCCCCTTGGCCTTGATGTCAATCCTAGCGCATTAAAGTTTAAAACAACTTTAAAACACATGTTTATTATTTATATCATAATTCATAAATTACTCAACCATTCGATGAACATTTGGTGTATGGTTGTAGTTGCATTCTAGAATGAAATGCACAGAACACTAGTCTTGCAAACTTAAACCTCCGGAATTAGCCTTTAACCTTTAGATTTACAATGATCAACAGTTTAGATTTTGCTGCCAATGCAAGACTAAATGGCTAGTGAAACAATATTTGTAATGATTTCATATTGTTTGAACTTTGAGTGGCACTAGCGATTTTGACAATTGACAGCTTGTCAGCTTGAGGTACATTTTGCATGTAGCGAGGCTGTCAGAGTCCAAACATCAATCAAATTAAACATTTAAATAAATGTAAGGCTTAAGTTACACGAATCGATTAAAATTTAAGTTGGTTTTTTGGTTTGCGCGAATCACGATTATGAATCATGATTTTACCTAACCTCACACGTGACACGTGTGAGGTGTACACAGGGACCAAGCCGGTAGTGGCACTATTGGCGGCACTGTTGCCCATAAATAAGGATAGTGAGCACAACTGAAAATTGAAATCATTCGTTGAAGGCTAAAGGCTTTACTATTGAGTGCAATGTTCGAATTGTCATAAGGGTTTTCATTTTGTAGGGTTAAAAAGGAATAGGATTTAGGAAGAAGATGATGTGGCATTATTGGGGATACTCTAAATTCTCTTGCTTGCAATTATGTAGTTATAGAGTAAATGACCAATTTCCTTCAAGTTCAGAATGGGTGGAATTGGAAAGAAGTTGATTTGGTTCACTTGACTTCTCAGATAGGTTTTGAGCCAGGATGAGGAGCTCTGATGGAGATAAGTGCTCTCATAGTGCATGGAAGTTGCAAGTAGAAGATGGGAGCAGTTTTACAACCCCTCATCTTCTACATGACTCTGATTTTCAAAAGGGAGAAGGACATTTTGTATCTTCACAGCTCCCATTTCCCCAGTTTGATTAGCCCGCCTTTCTGCATGCATTTAGTTTCAAACACCATGGTTGATCCCACAAGTCCCATGCGTTTATTTTCAGAGTGCATGGTTGACCCGACAAGTCCCATTTATTCTCAGACACACATGTATTACATTTATGTTTTCACTAACGGTCCAGTAGAAGCTTGGCGCTTGCGCTTACATTTGTATTTGTACTATGTAATGATGTGACATTGTAATTCAGATGTAATAAAATAAATGGTTGTGCTATTAATTTGACATTGTAATTCCTTTTATTAAGTCCTTTGCAATGTTAAGTGTTACTGTGCTTAGTGCTATTAATGGTTGTGCTATTAATGTGACATTGCAATTCATTTTATAAAGGCCTTGATGTCAATCCGAGCGCATTAATGGTTAAAAAAAAAAAACTTTAAAACACATGTTTATTATTTATATCATAAATTACTCAACCGTTCGATGAATATTTGATATATGGTTGTAGACTCAAAATCAGGGAGCAAAGCAAGCTTAGTCGCTAGTCCTCCGAGTTTTATAACCATGTGACATGTCACATTGTCGCGAAGTTCTAAATTTTCATAACTACTTCATTCCCTGACTTGGTTCAATTTGTTGAGTAACTTAAGTTCATGCATATGTAACCTTTGAGTTATAGTGTGTGGATTTAGTCAATGGGTTGGAGGTTTCAAAAAATTCGAAACTTCAGAGTTTGGTTTTAAAGTTCCAAATTTCAGCGACCACGCGTCATTATGGACTTATCTTTCCTTTCAAAGGCGTCGTCATCTGACATCTCATTGAATGCTATGTACAAAATAAACTTGAGTTGTCTTTTCAGGAATTTCTAAAAGAAATGCAACTTTAAAGGCTATCTTTTCGAGGAATGAAATTGAATGCCACATTTAAAGCACGTGCTATAAAAAATAACGACATAAGTGGGTGGCGAAGTTTTACTCAGACATTTAGCCTACATTCTCGTTCTTTGCCAAAGGCCAGTACTTCTCAAGTGCAAACATTTTTTTTACTCAGACTTTTAGCCTGCATTCTCGTTCTTTGTCAAGGCTATTACCTCTCAGAATCTCATGTGCAAACATTTGTTCTCTGCGAATTTGTGCTCATGCAGAGTGAATGATGGGTCGGCGTAAGGGATACGACTCTCAGACCTTTTAAGTTAGATGAATTTTGGGTGCGCCTGGACGACAAGTCTGAGCTAGATATAAAACTCTTAGAAAGCGGGCTTGCTCACACTAGAGGGTTTCCAGAAGCTATGTTGAGTGTGGACCTAATAAGTGCATGTGCAAGAAGGTACATTCCACAAACACGGGAAATTAAAGCCGCAGACAGAACTGTAATTGTAGAAATTTCTCCTGAAGTTGTTTCCCGCATGGTGGGGATTCCAGAAAGGGAACCTGGAGAAGACATGTCTGTCGCAGTGGTAGGTGAATTTTGCAAAGTGAATAAAGACTGGTGTAAGAACTCCATGGCCAAAACCTGGTTGAAGTCTGAAAAGAAAGGTAAATCACAACTACCGAGTAAACTCAAAAAGTGCATTTTAAGGGAGAAATTGCAGATGCTATTGCTTTATTGCACTGCGTTGCTGGGAATGCACAAGTTGAGTTATTTGAGGATTGGATGTGTCAGTTTATCTTGATAGTTTGTGATGAGAACATTTTCATTGACCGGGCTGAAGTTATTTTCTTCCATTTGAATGAACAATTAATTAATTTTCATAAGACTACTACTTTTTGTATGTGTTCTTGCTTGACGTACATTGTAGGTAGTTAGAGGTCCTTTTGGCCTGGGTTGGAGCTGCAAGGAACCCCAACTTCTGATATGCCTGTGTATAAACGCTTTCCTCAGTTCACTAAACAATTTGGAATGGGTGATTTTTGTCGTGTTAATGATGCATTTTTAATGGAGGTCATGAGGAAGCTAGATGGAAATCCAAAAATGCGCCTTTCTCCTAAATCGATTTCTCTTGTATCAAAATTTGGGAGTTTTATATCCAATTTGATAACTTTTCCTATCTGAGAATAGGGCATTTTGAGAAAGCCCCATTTAAATTACCTCGGTATCCTGAAGATTTACTAATATTTTTGGAAGTTTGTCGACAAATGGCCATGGTTAATATTAAGTATACAAACATGGGGAAATGAGGGTATGTCTTCCCATTGGAGACCCCTTCTTTTGTGTGCAAAACAAACCAAATGGCCAGGGGAGCTAAAGGAATTCTCAAGGAATATAACCTCCAGAATCTGTCTATGAGAGCTAATTTTGACAGTAAGGGTTTTCTGAAGCAGAATCTCTATGGAGGGAGCTTATATCGACATCACCCATCTATTGAATATTTCTGGGAAGATTTTGTCGATGAGAACAAAGTTTTGAGAAGAGATTCTATGAGGCTAATGCTAAAATAGATACAGGATTTCGGTCTATCATTTCATATTCCTGAAAATGTAGTTGAGGATTCAACAATCATAGATCCTGCATATGAAAAATTGCCTAATAAATCCCACCCTAGGGTTGATTGGAGCCAAAGTGAAATTTCAGATATGAGGGTGCATGCTACCCCAGTGCTTAAAAGAACCTAGGACTAGTTGGATGGGAAATGGCGGCAAGTTTTTGGTCTTGTTCAGGAGCCTAAGTCATCACAGAAGAATGAACAGGGGTCTACGCAAGCATCTGGTGCAAGTGTATCATCGGGGAAACCCTCTGTTAGGTCCTCTAGTGCAAATTCTCAATCAGGAGGTGATGGTGATAGGCCAAAAGAAACAGTCAAGTTGAAGAGCATCTGTGAACAAGACAATGTGCTTTATCCTACCCCTATGAAGAAGACCAACCAAGAAAAACTTGTGGCTGCAGATTTTGAAGCTATCTTTCAACAGATCACTAAAGATAATATCCTTCCTCCTTTGTCTGAATTTCCCTCTTCTCTGCCTGATAATCCACCTTTCACTCCTAGGATTAGCGCTCCTAAAGAAAGTATTAGTGGAAATGAAGATTTTGGTCTAGTAGCAGCCTCCCCAAGATGTTGAAAAAAGCAGTGGAGAAGAAGAGAAAGCATATTCCTACAATGACAATTGGAGTGGATCCAATTTCAAAGTTACTTCAAAGCTCTTCAAAACCTAAGAAATTCAGGAGGATGTCAAGGATGGTGTTTGAAATTGTTGAGCCTATGAAGGATTTAAATGAAGATGTAATAATAGAGGCGGACTACAAAGTCACACATGTTGATATGGGGCATCCAACACTGGAAGGTGATGTGTACCATGCCAATTATTCAGTCAATACCTTGATTAAAAGAGTGAAATAACAAAGGAAAGAAAATATAAAACTGGAATCTCAAGTCCTCACATTGAGTAACTTTATTTCTTCCATGGCCTCTCCTCCTACATCTGATGAAGCCTCGAGTTTTCAGGTAGAGGGCATCGATGTGCTCACCATAGATCAAATTAAAAAGAATTTGAGCTATTCCAGAGCTGCTTGTGAGGGGATCGATAAAATATCTCAAGAGGCTATCTTCTTTCTGAATAAATCTATGCTCTTTTACACTCGAGTTGTTAATAGGAGGAAGGAGTTAGTAACAGAACTTCAGCAGCTCAGAAAATATCAAACTAGTATCTATGTGCTCTCTCAGGAAATGAAAGAATTGAACTATATGGATATGAAGATATTAATTGGTGAGCAAATTGTGAATAATCCTAAGGAGCTAGACCCTTCCTAGTCCATTTCATTGGAATGGAAATTGAATATGTATGATAATCTAGTGAAGGAAATTAATAATACACTTGATCAATATTATGAAATGTTGGTGGAAATTAAAGAAGATTGTCATATTCTCGGAGTGGAAATTACTGATGAGTTTGGTGAAAACATTCTAGATATAAGAGAGATCTCTCTTAAGTTTAGAGAGATATTCAAGAAATAAATAGTTGATCCTGCTACAGTGACATGGGAGTCCTCAAAACTCCTGGTGGAATGGAGATCCACCTGAAGACTTATAAATGTGGAGAAGAGAAAAGATCTCAGATTTTGGTTGAGTTTGAAAATGCTTTGGACAAATGGAGAACCAGGTTACAAATTACTACAACTCTAGGAAACAAAAACATCGCCGCAATTTTCACCAAGTACTGGGAATACATGCAAAGAGTAAAGGCACAAGAGGCATTACTGAAGGAGAAGGAGGCAAAAATAATTGAAAGCAAAGGAGTCGGTGTTGGGAGTGGGACCATTGTTTAGTTTTTAGTTTTTATGTTATTTCTTTAATTTGGCTCTCTTGATACTTCAAAGACTTTGATTTTAATTTCTAAAACAATTGTCTTCAAGAAACTGTTATCAAGACAAAAAAAACTCTATATTTGCCAGTGGATTATCTATTATTGGAATGATAGATTTTTGGATAGTTTCATTGTTGTGGAATGTTTATCTGTGAATAAAAATTTTATGGTAATGGATGCGTAAGGATTTCTCAGTATAATTTAGGTGATTTGGTAGTTTAAGCTTTTATTGTCTAAGTTGGGTGGATGCCTTTATAAGTTATTTATGTTGAATTGTTAGCTTCTGTTAGCTTATAACTTATAAGTTATGGATGTTGAACTGTTAGCTTCTGTTTAAGGAATGGATTAATAATATTTCTTTCAGTTATTTATCCAAGATTGTGTGAATGGAAATGGAATAGGAATTTATAAGTAGTGTGATAAGTGTTGTTCTTTAAAAATGATGCAGAATCACATATCAAATTCAATATAAATTTTTTGGCTTTTCCTAACCTTAGTCGCTAGTCCTTAGAGTTTTATAACCTTGTCGCGGAGTTCTAAATTTTCATAACTTCCCGATTCCCCAACTTGGTTGATGGTTCACTTTGTTGAGTTGCAAGTCTTTCTTGGTCATCTTTCTAGTCGGTGGGTCAGAGTTTTCAAAAACTTTGAAACTTCAGAGTGGGTTCTAAGGTTCACTTTGTTGAAGCAAGAATGGAAAAGAGATAAAGAAAACTTATTATTATAACTAATAACACTATGAAGAAATGATCACTCACCTTTAAGTCTATGTTTTTGACTTTCGCTGACTTCTGAATCGAGAAGTAGGACCTCAAAACCAAACAAAATGTGTAAGAATAAATGACACTTTTGATTGTATTTATATCAATCCATGATTTCACGTTTAAAAAATTCTGTGGGATTTTTAAATGGTATATTAAAAATTTGGTGAATCCCTCGTGCTTATACAACGATACGCTGTAATTTTCAAGGAAAAATTTGTCCTCAAATGTAATTATTTTTTAATGTTATTGGCCAAATAGGTCCTCATGGGCAACTATTTATAAATTTTAATTGGCGAAATGGGTCTTCACAAGCAACTATTTGTAAATTTGAATTGGCGAAATGGGTCCTGATACAATGTTGTTTTAATAGTATTGGCGAATATGTAGGTGTTTTATTAAATGCTTTCGGGATTCCAGGCAAAAATATTAGTCGGTTCAATTGAAATGCGTAGTTTGACAATGGCGAATTTGTTGCTTAAATATGCCTCATAAAAAACTCATTGGCGAGTGGACATGCATTGGACCTATAGTTCGTAAAATCCAGGCGATTTGGACACCCTATTGGGTGCAAGAAATTTTCCAAATTTTGACTTGGTCGATTCCTAGAATTTGCCAATTGGCGAAGATTTGCCACTAAAGTTTTCCCTACATTGCAGTCTAAAATGTTGATGAGACTAGCAAAGAATACTTTGAAGAGTTTAGTCTAAAGATAGATTTTGGGTGACAAACTTAGACATTTATCCTTAGCAATCCAATCGCCATGCCTGGAGCAAGAAATCAGGTATTTTTATATTAATACTAAGTGCATTTCTAAACTATAAGTTTTATTAAATGCTCATAAATTGTTATAAGAGAATCTTCATTTGTACGCCTGTTAGAAAAGTGTTGCAAGTTTGTTCATTGTTACTTTCTATCTAGATAGTTGTTCAGGAATTCTAGTGGAGAAGTTTCAGTTGTAATAAATTGAATGGACTCATAGTTGTAGCAATTTGGGTGTCAAATATTTGTAAAAATACCTATTACCATTGCTCAATTGGAGTTGTACAGGACTATATACTTCATATTTTCATATCTTACATTTTATGGCAAACAATTATATGCAATGAAGTTGTGATATGTGGATTTTGAACATGTTAATGCATTTCCTTTAAATATTGTTTTGAACTCATGCAATGGAATGAACCAAGTTTGATAAATTGGCACATCTATCAAAATAAAAATTTTGAGCAAAAATCGCAAGTCATATCTAGATCGGGGTGGGATACTTCATAAATTCATAAACTTTGATAAAAATATTATCATATTTTGAGTGAAGTACTATTGTTTTAAAGAATATTCCAAAAGAGGACATTACAATTGGTAGAAAAGCTTTGATCTTGCCAGCCTGAGGATAAAGAAAATAAGTATATGCAATTGAGCCAAAGAGCTCAAAGAGCCTTAGAAAGAGAAAGGAGAAAACTAGAAGTGAGTCAAGGTAATCAAATGGGTGACCATAAGGGAAATCAAGTAAACGAATTGAAAGCTTATATGAAGAGACAAGAACAAACAACACAATTGCTTCCATAAGCAATTCAAAACATGAATAAGACCATCAATGCTCTTAGGCCTAACCAAACCAATGGAAGAGACGTTAATCCACACCATTCCGAGGATAAAAATAGAACTCCATTAAGATATTCACCTAGAGTGACAAGACCTACATTCTTACCAAGAGAGGAGAAATCACGTGAAGAAGAAGAAGAAGCCAAAATGGCAGCAAATTTCATTGATGAATCTGTGGAAGTATATTCAAGAATTGATCCTAACCTTATAAGGTATATTCCATTTAAAGAATATTATAATGCAAGGTCAAGAAATACCTCAAGAGGAGAAGGAAGGAAGACCAACAAATATTTACAACAAAGAGTAAGTAAGATGACTCTTCCCATTTTTTATGGCTCGAGGAAGGTCACTGCCCAAGCATAGGTTCAAAAACTAGATACCTATCTTTCTCTTAGTCTCATGATGGAAGACAAAGCTATTAAATTGGCCATTATTCACTTAGAGGGAATAGCACATGAATGGTGGCATCATGGACTAATCACACAAGACCATCATCTCATTGTAACATACTATGACTTTACATAGACTTGTAGGAAGGTTTGATAGGAAGAACCCAGAGATGCATTTTAAGGAGTTGACACACCTAAGACAACAAGGTTTAGTGGAAGAATATGTAACAAAATTCCAAAGGATCTCTGTCATGGTGCTATATATTACTAAAAGTAGACTTAAGTTTTTATTTATTGAAGGACTCTCTGAATCACTTAGAGAATTGGTCAGAGCTTTTGAACCATCATCCTTACAAGATGGTATTCGAAGGGCCTTAAATTTGGAAGACTCAACACCTAATAACAAGACCTACCACAAGGGATCACAAAGGCATCCCTTTTCCAAGGATAATTGGAAACCAAAAGCATTACCTCCTCAATCCAATAAGGAGGAAGAATCTTTGAAAGAGCTTTGAAAGAAGAACTTATGTTTCCATTGTAGAGAAGCATGGAAGTTGGGTCATCAATGCTCCAAGAATGGACAAGTTTGCCACATTGAAGCAATAATGGATGATGAACCTAAGGAGAGAGAGTTTGAACCCGAAAGGGAGAAGAGGAAAAAAGATGATGAAGAGTTTGTAATTGGTACATTAGCCACACTTTCAGGGGCACCCAAGTATTAGCTCTTTAGAATTTATAGTATTTTACAAGGAGAAAAAGTGATTGTCTTAGTGGATAGTGGTGCTACACATAACTTCATCGATGGAGGTTTAGTAATGAGGATGAAGTTAAAAGTTAATTTTTTTGAAGGTTCAAGGTAGTCATGGCAAATGGATTCACTACTCGTTGCACACAACGAATCCAACAACTAAGCAATGCCTTGGGAAGACAACAAATAAGCTGAAATTTCTATGTGGTAAACATGGGAGATACAGACGTGGCTTTAGACATTCAATGGTTACATCCTTAGGAAGATATTATCAAGATTTTCAAAATATGGAACTATGTTTCCAACATAATGGTTGAGAAGTAATTCTACAAGGATTACTGGATGGATCTCCAAGGGGGGTGTCATGAAAAAGGATGGAAAGAGCTTTTAGGCATGAGCAAGTAGAGTGGGTGGCATAATGTATGATCCTTAATAGATCTTAATCCAAAGGAAGGAAGACTATACATGTTGATATTCAATCTATCCTAGATAGGAATAAGAGAGGTTTTAGAGATATTTCGCTACGATTACCTCATTTTGAGCATACCATTGAACTAGAAGAAGGGGAAAAACCTATCATTACCACACCTTACTGCCACCCAATGAGATATAAGGAAGATATTGAAAAAATAATTAAGGAGCTACTTGAGATGGGGCATATACAACCTAGTTCTATCCCTTTTGCTTCCTTCGTAATATTGGTAAAAAATAAAGATGGTACTATGAGGATGTACATAGACTATAGGGTACTTAATAAAAAAACCATCAAGAACCAATACCCCATCCCTAGGGTTGATGAACTAATAGATGAACTTCATGGTGCCATATACTTCTCCAATATCGATTTACATTCTGGATACCACCAAATAAGAACGAGGAGAGAAGATGTTCAAAAACATCTTTTAGGTGTCATTTTGGACATTTTGAATTTCTAGTCTTAACTTTTGGATTAACTAATGCCCCAACCACATTTCAATCCGCATGAACCACACATTCAATAAACAATTAAGGAAATTCCTTTTGGTGTTCTTTGACGATATATTGATTTACAAAAAAACTTGGGAGGACCTCTTGAGGCATATTGATGAAGTCTTGGGAATACTTGAGCAACAATTGCTATTTGCTAAAGCATCCAAATGTGAATTTGGGATGGACGATTTTTTATTTGGGGCATAATATTAATGCCCAAGGAGTTAGTGTGGATGAAGAAAAAATCAAGGCAATAGTAGATTGGCCATGACCAAAGACTTTAACTCATTTAGGGGGATTTATAGGAATTTGTAGTTATTATAGAAGATTTGTTAAAGGATTTTCAAAGTTAACTGCTCCATTGACATATTTGACTAAGAAAGGTGCTTTTTCATGGAGTGAGGAGGCCCAAAAATCTTTTTCCAAACTCAAAGAAATAATGAGTTCTTGTCTGGTGCTAGCCATTCGAGACTTCTCTCTTCCATTTGAGTTAGAATGTGATGCTTCCAGGGAAGGTATTGGAGTTGTACTAATGCAAAATAAACACCCAATAGCTTTTGAGAGTTGCAAGATATAAAGGGGAAGACATTTCATTTGGGTGAGGCATCCAAGGAACACATTCAAATACAATTCAAAAATAAAATTTTTGCAATCAACTCACAAGAAATTAAGCATATGAATTCAGAACTTCATATTACAAACAACTAGTCATTCAGCCATATACTATCTTGTGAACTATTACAATGGTGTACTACCTTCTAGGGGCCTTCATGGGATTTTTTTGCATAAAAAGCAATGTCCAAATACCACAAAATACCTGCAATTGCTCTCACATTTCCCTGATCACACCACAACTACTCTAAGATCCATAGGTTGCAACAAAATAAACTTAATTCAAACCAACTTGCAAAGAAAACACTAAGGTGGAACCATTACAACAACCTTTGTTGGAGGTACTATAGAACAAGAATGGTAAGAATCATCAAAAAGGATACCAAGATTATTCAGCAACTGTAACTACCAAATCTTGAAGGTTTCAACTTCTTCAAACCTCACAAGCTCTATCTTTTTGTTCTTACTTTGTAGTTTCAACAACTATACAAACTATCTCTAACAACTCTGCTACAAAGTGACAAATTTTGCAACTAAACAAATGGTGACAATTTTGGCTAGGATTGAATCTACCATTAATGATTATGATTTAATTGACTTCAATATTTTGAATGCACCGATGTCATGTCCCCTCTTTGCCAATAATTAGTTATTATTGATAAAATAAAATAAGTGTTTTTCAACACTATATAAATATATATAATAAATAATATTAAATATAAATAAAATCTAGATAATTCTATTTTGGCACCCAATTTTAGGTCCCATGGGGTCCTAAACTAGAAGGTATAACCACAAGCTATTGTGCTCATTTCAAGCATCTAGTTTTGTGTTGCAATTGATCTTTTCAAAATTTATTTGAACTTGTTCAAGGGAGGATGAAACCCTTTGATTGTACTTTGTGAGGCTATTAAGACAAAAACCCTACTTTTGTCTTGGCAAATCCTAACAAGGTTTGCAAATTGGACTAATTTTGAGAATTTGTTCAAATTGCAAGGTTGAGTGTTGGAATCATTGCAAGGACACCATTTTCAAATCTCCAAACTACTTCCCAAATTGTCGCTTATGAGTTTTAGCATCATCCTTGGCCACCAAGGCTAGCACCATTATCTAGGGCATAGTTGAAAAACTAGCAAAAAACTCGACAAGTTACAAAAAACTTGTGAGTTTTTATGCTTCCTGAGTTTTTCAACCATTTACTCGCCGTTAGAACTCGCTGAACAAATGCAAAAAACTCACTGAGTACTCACCAAAAACTCAACGAGTCCAACAAAAAAACTCGCCTACTTAGAAAAAAGTCTCCCACAACCACTAAAATGATGTGTTCCATGAAGGTTTGTGTTGCTTTGATGGTCTTAATTTGGGTTTTATTGTTAATGCAAAATGATGTACACCATGAAGGTTTTTGTGGTTTTGGAGGTCTTAATTTGGGCTTAGTGGCGGGGGCTTCGTCCCTCGACCCCACCCTATATTGCAACAGGGAGCACGTCAGGGGTAGTGCCCCCAAACCCCGTGAGGGGTGCTACCCCTCAACCTCCTTGGGGGTGTTGTCCCCAAACCACCACGAGGGGCATTGCCCCTTGACCCCATTAGGGGGCGTTACCCCCAAACACCCACGAGGGGCATTGCCCCTCGACCTTGCTGGTGGCGCTACCCATCGACCCCATTGGGGGCATTGCCCTCAAACTCCCATTGAATTCATTTGATTTTGTTGGTACTCTCGAAGTCCAAGTTTCCAAGTTTGCTTACAAGTCTTCATCTATAATATTGTCTAGTTCTATCTCTCCCCTAGTTTTCACTAGACATGGGAAGAGGAAGATGTAAGTTCCTAAAATATATTAATGTAGTATTTACTTTCAGTTTTACAAAAACAATTTGTTATTTTCATTTTGTTTCAAACTATCAGTATCAATGCATTCCACGTGAGGATGCCATTTTGTACTCAATTTGCTTTCAAATCAATCAAATACAACTAGACTCGACTTGTTTCTTTTATGTACTCATTTATTGACTGATTGGATGCATCTTATCAGTGAATTTTACAAAAAAAATGCATTTTTAATGAAATTTAAGCAATTTTTTAAGTTACCAAGTTTTTGCCGAATCGTTTTTTTTTGGGCTTGATGAGTTTTTCAACTATGGTCTAGGGTCCCATCCATTTAGGGAAGAGATCATTGGGTTGTATGCATTGCTAAAAGTTCAATCACTCCATACAAATTCAATAGTATAAGAGGATCAGACTACAATCAGTCCGTACCAAGCGCACTAGCTTTGAATCAAACCACATTGCATAGCAAATCTAACGACTTCTACTAGAGGGTGATTGCTTTTTAACAAGTTTTACGCCAACCTTCATAACACTCAAGAGAAGACTATATACTTGTGATTACCCCACAATTAATCCTAGCACTGTTGGAACCAAGCCTATTAAGGCCTAATTGTGTACCTATTTGCAGCAACCTTAATTAGTCTCAGCATCATCTAGCATACAACAACCAGCCATCACCATCAGTTGAAGGTGTGAATTTTGCAGTGGCTAGGTCACATCCATAGAGGAACATTAGGAATCAAACCTTCAATCACAAATCCTCCTAAACCACGATCACATCACTGAGGGTCTGTAGTGCCAAGGATTGCATACGGTGAAAGGAAGATCCAGCTCATATCCATTGCACAACCAACTCTGCTATGTTGGTCTGAAATCAATGAGTTAATAATATGCTCTATGTGTTTTTTGACCAAATAGTTCAAACTCATCCATGTTCTATTGTACTAATGTGTATTTCTAAATTTTTATCATCAAACTCTACTAATTGATTGCAATCAAATTTTGTGCAGTTAATCAATCAATATAAATCTAAGATTTAGTCATATTTCCTTATTTACTGACTGTGAGTATTGTGGTTGTGAGATTTCATTGTATCAAAGTTTGTAATAAGTAAAACATGGTGGAAAATACAATCTTGAGGATGATATTAAAGTGGTATCAGTTCCAGCATCCTTCCCAGCCTATGGATCAGTTTGTGATGCAAATCCATGCAAGAGAGTGATAGGGAAAATCAGATATCAGTGAAGAGAGAAAAGGAAAGAGAAAACTATGGGCTATGGGTGATAGTGTCGTGTTCTCAAAATAGCAACACTATAAAACCTAAGTATTGACATGCAAATAAATAAATAAAATAAATAACAATATACATATTAAAAATATAAATACAAATATTAACAATTTAAATATTATAATCATTATAATATAATAAATATTAAATAAAATATATATAACTAATATAAATGAAAATATGCTATATGTAAAAACATAAATACAAATATTAAAAGCACCCAAGTTAATGACAATTGAATCAGCCAAATTAAATGGGTAAAATCGCTCATGAAAAGAGATCGATGCATATTTTAAAGGCAGCGGTCAATATAAAATGCAACTACCTGTAACATGTTAATATGCAGCGATCATGTTGTTTGAAGACAGCGCTTGAGTCTATAAAGGCAATGCAGGTTATACAATGGCATTGAGGATAATTAAAATAAATTTAAAGGCAGCATTAGAGTTAATAATGAATCATGCCCTTTCAAAGGGCTATTTCCATTCAAGAGATGCCTCTCTTCATGGAGGCAGGAAGAAATAAAAAGAAGAGGATGTACAGCAGAGGGGAAGGAATATATTGTTCAGTGAGAAATCTAGAAAAGCAGCAGATGAGAAAGAAGAATAAAATATATTGTCTATAAATTTGAGTAGTAAGTTTATATATATATATATATATATATGCCAAAGTAATTATTGTAAATGGAAATCAATTAGATATAATTATATATATCATATACCATTATGCAATAATGATGCTTGCAGCAATTATTGAGTCTTATAAGTAATTATGATTCTTTAATATAAATGTGGATAATAGATTCTGATTCATTTGATTTACACTAAGCAATCATATAGAGGAGAAGAGGAAATGCAAGGAAGGGGAGCATATACGAGATCACTATCTAAGTAGACCACCACACGCTGGATGTCCAATGTTCCTGCTACTTGTGGCCAAGAGGGTGACTGTTTGCTCTTGGGCTTAGATAGGAGGATTTTCAGGCACCCTATTGCGGTTTTTTTTCCAACCTCTAGAATGGTTGATTGTCAAATAAATCACAAGTCATAAGAGGATGAGTAAGAAGATATGAATAGTGAGGCCAAATACAAGCACCCCACTAAGTAGACCACCCCATGTTGGATGTCCAACATGCTTGCCACTTGGGGCCAAGAGGGTGAGTGTTCGCTCTTGGGCTTAGTGTGGGGTTTTGCTTTGGACCAACCTATCATTATCCCTCATTCAAACCTATTAAGATAAAATACTAAAATAGATGTAACATGGCTTATCTAATGAGTTACAATGATTTTACCTATTTATACTCATATGTGCGATTATTAACCCTAATAGAAATAATCAAATTTATGAATTATATATACATATGCAATATTTCTTGATATGATTGCAGGACCTAAACCAAGATTTATCTTGCTTAAAACATTTAATTAGTAAGTTATATCTCTAGCTATATTACAATTCTTATTTTTAATGAAATTTATGATTCTAGGGAAAATTTTAGCGTAATTCCCAAAAGGGGAAATTACAATTAGTATCAGAGCATCGTTCTTGCTAGCCTGAGGGATGCAAGCTAGTGGATGCAACTCAGCCAAAGAGCCCAAAGAGCCTTGGAGAGAGAGAAGAAGAAACTTGCAGCCACCAGTAACTCTACACAAAACAACACAATGGGTGAACAAATGGGAATAAATCTAACTATTTAATACCAAATTCAAATAAAAAACTAGAAATTGCTTACTCCTTGACCTCCCACGATGTTGTGGCAATATTTTCATGAAGATTCAATAGAAATCAAGCAGTTTTGAGATTCCTAGTACATGAGCATGTTATGTAGGGTTTGTTGGTCATGAAGGAGATTTTTAGCATTAGATAGGAAATAATGAAATGAGCATTTTCTTTTTTTTTGTTTAAATATGTTAAAAACATACAAGCATGATATTTATAATACAAGTCGCGTTATAACACATACAATATTTTGGCTACAAGTCAAATTAGGGGTGTACTTTTGGCCCCCATCTTTACACCACCCATGGAGCAAGAAAATTCACTTGAGCAAATGGGGTTTTGTATATTTGTAGGCATAGAGTACATTTTTCATCTTACCCAAGACTTTAAAACTAAGAGCCAAAAGTATCATTCATGGAAGCTAAGCATTGATGGAACAAAATAAAGAGCTCAAGCCCTTCCTAAGCCATACAAAACATGAGTAATGCTTTTAGATTTGACCATGCAAATGGAAGAGATATAAACTCTAATCATTTGAAAATGCCAACATGTCTCTTACACCTTTACAGGATTCACAGGACCCTTGTTCCACCACCTAGGGAGAGAAAACACCGATTGAAGGAAGAAGAAAATAATCCACCTAACATTGGGAAATTGCTACAAGGAGTGCATAGATCGATCCACGAGGGTTAGAGGAGACATATCCCCATTTAGGAGGCTTGTGAAGCCAAGAAACAAGGAGGTAACAAAATTGTAGGATGCAACCTAGTAAGAACTTAAGACAAAAAGTAAATAAACTAACCCTACCCAATTTTCATGGGGCCGAAAAAATCACAACACATTCCTAGATTCAAAAATTAAACAACTATCTGAACCTTAGCCCCATGACAGAACAAGATGTCGTATAATTTGTTATCCTCCATCTAGAAGGTTTGGACCACGAGTGGTGGCATAATGGTATCCACACCCAAGGGCACCATAATATAACATCCTATGATGAATTCACACAAAAACTTATAAAACAGTTTGATAGAAGGCATCCACAAAGATATTTTAAAGAATTAACTCAACTTAACAAACATGGATTGGTTGAGGATTACATAGCAAAATTCCAAAGGATCTCAGTTAGGGTTCTAGGGGTTGACAAGGATCGACTTACCTACCTTTTTGTAGAAGGGTTAAAGGATTCAATCTAAGGATTGGTAAGTGCTTTAAACCCTACCTCCCTTGAGGATGAAATTGATAAAGCCCTAAAACTAGAGGACATAGCATCAAAGGAAAAAACCTACTCAAAGAGTTTCTCATCAAAAACACATACTGAATACCCTATAAGGAAAAGTGGCATAAAAAGGAATTTCCTCCTAGAAATGACCTAAACGAACTTCAAAAAGAAAAACCATATTTCCATTGTGGAGAAAAATGGTCATTTGAGCATGTTTGTAATAAAGAAGACCTTAAAAAGCAACGAGAAGACCTTAAAAATAAAATTTTGTGCTTCAAGTGTAAGGAAAAATGGGGACCAGGACACATATGTGGAAAAGGAAGCCAAATACATAATATAGGGGCAATGTCCGAAGAAGAAGCAAAAGGAAATCCAAGCAAGAAAACAAGGTACGATGAAGGAGATCTCAAAAGCATCCAATCAAAAGAAGAAAGGACAATAAACAAATGGAGCTTTGTGGACGAGAAAATCTAGTAGTATGACGCCTTTACACCCTCAAGATCTAAAGATGGATTACCCGACCAATCTCCCTAGTAAGAATTGTAATATGTCAACATGAACTCTCTTCATAAGATCCCGAAGGTTTCCTTGTCAAGTAAATGGAAAACCTCTTCATAAAACATAACATAGATACATGTCATACAAAGGATATAACTTCTGGTCATGGTGGAAGCAGGACTTTTGTATCTAGCTGAAAGGCGTCTAGCAGTTCTAATGGAAACCCTAATCACGATTTGTCGTCAGTTAGGCTTCTATTGTGTCTGGGGCGCCCTTTTCCTGTGGAACACAGGTGTTTTTGGGCCGCTTTGCAGAGGCTGGAGCCTTTGGTAGGGTGGGGAGGAGCTGCCCTGTTTCTTCGGTGTCTGGTGGTAGGAAACTCATGGGGAATGGGCCTAAGGCTAAAGCCACGAATTTTGCGGGTCCCAAGCTTGGGCATTATGGCGGATTTATCCCTGTCAGGAGTGCTATTTCTGTAAAGTTGAAAGATGAAACAGTTGAAGATATTGAGGAGGTTGCTGCTGATCTTTCCCTCTGTGGGGTGATCTGTCGGTTCAAAGGTTTCTGGCCCAACCTCCCCCAGTTGCATTCCTGGATTTCTAGCAAATGGGAGCCTCTAATTTCGGGTAAAGTTAACATTTATCCCTTGGCTAAGGGATTTTTTGCTGCTAAATTTGACAATGCTCAGGACAGAAAAGTAATCTTGTGTGAAAATTATTTTAGCTGGGAAGATAAATATATGCTGATGATCAAACCTTGGCATTCTGATTTCAATCCTATTTCTGAAACTTTTAATAAATTCCCGATTTGGGTTAGATTGCCCAATCTCCCCCTTCACCTTTGGCATGACTCTCTTCTGGAGGAAGTGGGTGATGCCCTTGGTGATTTCTTGATGGTGGATGATGAATCTTCTGACATTCTTCATTCCACCTATGCTCACATTCTGGTTGAAATAAATGTTTCAAAAGGGTTGCCTGTTGAAGTCCTTCTTAAATCTTCTAAAGGCTCTTGGGTCCAATCTTTGGATTATGAAGGGATTCCCTTCCGATGTAGACGATGCTTCAATACTGGACATGCGGCTGCGCATTGCGGATTAGAGAAAAAAACTAAGAAGCTACTTGGTGGAAAGGTGCCTCTCAATAGCATTATACGGTTGAGAAGAAAGCTGATCAGAATTTGAGTTTTTCTGAAGTGGTTGCTTCTGAAACACAGGGTCTTGGATTGCCCACTCCTATCATTTCATCTGGCAGGGATGCTAGTGCTTCTCCTATTGAGTCTAAGTCTGCCACTCTGGTGGTAGTGTTTCGGCTTCCCTCTCTGGCGGATCTTCTGTGAAGTCTTTTTCTGAGCAAAGGAATCATGTTGATTCTCCTCTTTCACTTGCTACTGGCTTTCTCTCTCAAGAAAATTGTGATGGTATTGCAGTGCAGGTGGAAGATGGTTGGACATTAAAGGAAAAAAAGTAAAATCCTCTAAGCCTCCTTTCGATATGATTCTCCGCTCCCACAAGAAAAGTGTAAATTGTAAATCTTGATTGGTCTTGTTGTGGAGCTGATCTTTTTTGCTGGCTGCTTGCTGTCTTTTTCTGCAGCCTTGCTCTTTTTGTATTTGGGTTCCGGATCCCTTCAAAATCATTTTTCCCTTTATCAAAAACATAGATACATGTCATACTTCTAATCCTCATCTTAATATATATAAGTTCTTGCTTTAAGGTTAAGGGATATCTACAACAATAAAAAGGTTTTGGTTAAAATGACATTGCTTGAGGACAAGCAATCTTGGGAGGGGTGGACTGTCATGTCCTCAAAATAGCAACACTATAAAACCCAAGTATTGACATGCAAATAAATAAATAAAATAAATAACAATATAAATATAAATATTAAGAATTTAAATATTATAATCATTATAATATAATAAATATTAAATAAAATATATATAACTAATATAAATGAAAATATACTATATGTAAAAACATAAATACAAATATTAAACCACCCAAGTTAATGACAATTAAATCGGCCAAATTAAATGGGTAAAATCACTCATGAAAAGAGATCAATGCATATTTTAAAGGCAACTGTCAATATAAAATGCAATTATAACATGTTAATATGTAGCGATCATGCTATTTGAAGGCAGTGATTTAGTCTATAAAGGCAATGCAGGTTATACGATGACATTGAGGATAATTAAAATAAATTTATAGGCAACATTAGGAGTTAATAATAAGTCATACACTTTCAAAGGGATATTTATATTCAAGAGACGCCTCTCTTCATGGAGGCAAGAAGAAATAAAAGGAAGAGGATATACAGTAGAGGGGAAGGAATATATTGTTCAGTGAGAAATCTGGAAAAGCAGTAGATGAGAAAGAATAATAAAATATATTGTCAAGAATATATTTGAGCAGTAAGTTTAAATATATATATATATATATATATACCATTATGCAATAATGATGCACTTGCAACAATTATTGAGTCTTATAAGTAATTATGATTCTTTAATATAAATGTGGATAATAGATTTTGATTCGTTTGATTTACACTAAGCAATCATATGGAGGAGAAGAGGAAATGCAAGGAAGGAGTAGATACGAGATCACTATCTAAGTAGACCACCACATGTTGGATGTCCAATGTGCCTACCACTTGTGGCCAAGAGGGTGAGTGTATGTTCTTGGGCTTAGATAGGAGGATTTTCGAGGCACCCTATTGCGGTTTCCTTTCCAACCTCTATGATGGTTGATTATTAAAGAAATCACAAGTCATAAGAGGATGAGTAAGAATATAGAATAGGGAGGGAAAATACAAGCACCCCATTAAGTAGACCACCCCATGTTGGATGTCAATGTGCAAATTGGGGCCAAGAGGGTGAGTGTCGCTCTTGGGCTTAGTGTGGGGTTTTTCTTTGGGCCAATGTATCATTCTCCTGATTCAAATATTGAGAATAAGAATACAAAATGTGACAAGACTCTAGTTTGCATCATCTTCAAATTCCTCAAAATGTTTTAGTTAAAAATAAATAAATCAGTGTCCAGTTTGGCCAAAAATTGTAAACCACTATTGTGGGATCACCGATTGTTAACCCTAATAGAAATAATCAATTTATGAATTATATATACATATGCAATATTGCTTGATATGATTGCAGGACATAAATCAAGATTTATCTTGCTTAAAACATTTAATTGGTAAGTTATATCTCTAGCTATATTACAATTCTTATTTTTAATGAAATTTGTGATTCTAGGGCAAATTTTAGGGTAATTCCCAAAAGGGGACATTATAGATAGGGGTGAAGAGGCAAACCTTCAAGAAATAATCAACTATAAAAACAAAGAGTTGGTTGGGGAATTTATGTCTTCCATGAGAAAGTCCATGGTAGAAATAGCTCAAATTCTGAAGGGAATGAATCAACAATGAAGTGCTACCCAACCAAATTAAAATATAATAGAAGGAAGAAAATCAACTACTGAGAGGGTCTCAATTAATCCCCCTTCAAAGACATTATGGGCCTAATTTTTGCAAAGAGAAGAAGAAGATCCATTTGAAGAAGAGCAACAACTAGCATCAAGACAAGATGATGTAATGGCAAGTTTTCACACACAGTACAATGCTTTAAGCCCAACAATCCACCATGATATATCTTTTATTGAGTATTATGAGATGAAAACAAGGAATGGGAATAGACGGGGAAAGATATATCATCAGGAGAAACCCTAGAAAGACATACAACATTGATTAAGGAAGATCACTATACCCACTTATGAGAGATCAAATAATTTTTTAGCTAGGGCATGGTTGCATTTTAGTTGATACCTACTTTGAATGATTAAACACATTGTATGAGGAGGAAACAATTAAGTTCACTACCTTACAACTAGAGGGTGTGGCTCATGAATGGTGGTACCTTGGCATGGCGACACAAGGGCATGGTTCTGTTACTCCTCTAGAGGAGTTTAGCAAGAAATCGATAAAGAGGTTTGACAAGAAGGATAAAGAGATTCATTTCAAAGAGTTAGCACAGTTGAGGTAAGAGAGTATAGTTGAGCATTATGTGGTAGAGTTTCAAAGGTTATTAATGATGGTTCCAAATGTGACAGAGAGAAGACTCAAAGTATTATTTGTAAGTGTCTAATGAACCACTCAAGAGTTTGGTGAGGGCATTCAATCCTAGATCTTTGTTGGAGGCCATCAAGAGAGCTTTGCATTTGGAAGATTTGATGACTAAAAACAAGTCTAGCTCCAAGCCTCTCCCAATAGGACAACAAAAGAAACCATTTCAAAAGAGCTTCCCTCAACCAAAGGTGTTTCCTCCAAAGCCAAACAAGAATGAGGATTCAAAAGATGAACTCTAGAGGAAGAAATTGTATTTATTCATGTAGAGAGCCTTGGGATCTTGCGCATAGATGTTTAGGAAAAGGACAAGTACATTTTATAGAGGTGGTTTCAAATGTTGATTCAAAGGCAAAAGAACCAAAGCCCATGGTTGTAGTTGATAAAATAGAGCAAGAGGGAAATGAAGAAAGAAGGGTTGCAAAAGGCACACTTGCTACTCTTTTAGGTGCACCTAGATTTCATCCTTTTTGGTTGTGAGGAGTCTTGTAGGGTCATAAAGTGACAGTTGTTATTAATAGTGGGGCCACCCATAACTTCATCAATGAGGGATAGGTGACTAGGATGGGACTAAGGACAAATGACTTTTAAGGATTTAATGTTACTATAGAAAATGGATTCACTATCCCTTGCACCAAAAGGATTCATCATCTTGACTTCAATTTAGGGAGGCATGAAGTATAGGATGATTTTTATGTGGTTAGCATTGGCGAGACAGCTATGGTTTTGGGTGTGTAATGGTTGCACTCACTTGGAAAGTTTACGTAGAACTATCAAACTATGTAGTCGAGATTCAAATCTAAAGGAAATGAGGTGATTCTTCGAGGCTTATCCAACAAAGCCCCTGAGATTATTTTGACTAAAATAATGGAGAGGAATTTTCATAGATACCAAGTAGCTTGGGAAACACAATGTTTGATTATAGATACAAGTTCATCCAAGGATGGGAGACTATACCATGTTGACATCTAATCCATCTTGGATAAGCATAGCATGGTGTTCAGTGATATTCCTCTAGGATTGCTACTAGAAAGAGGATTTCAACATGTCATTGAATTGGTGGAGAGATCAAAGCCAGTCATCACTACACCTTATCATCCTCCCATGAGGCATAAGGAAGATAGTAAGGCAATTAAGGAGTTGTTGGATGTGGGACACATACAATCGAGCTCTAGCCCATTTACTTCTTTTGTGGTGCTGGTCAAGAATAAGGATGTTACCATAAGGATGTGCATTGATTATAAAGTGCTCAACAAGAAGATAATCACAAATCACTACCCTATTCCTAGGATATATGAATTGATAGATGAGCTTTATGGTGCAATGTATTTCTCCAAGATTTATCTACGATAAAAGGGACCATCAAATAAGGGTGAGAGATGAAGATGTGCATAAGACAAATTTTAGTTGTCACTATGGGTATTACAAGTTCCTGGTCATGCCATTTGGTTTGACTAATGCGCTAGCCACATTGCAGTCTTGGACGAATCAAGTATTTATTAAGAAGCTAAGGAAGTTTGTATTAGTTTTCTTTGATGATATATTGATCTATAGCAAGACTTGGGAGGATCATTTGAGACACATAGATGAGGTGCTTAATATCCTAGAGAAACAATCCTTTGCCAAGGCATCAAAATATAAGTTTGGGAGGACATAGATACTATGTCTGGGGCATAAGATTAGTCCCCAAGGAGTCAATGTGGATGAGGAGAAGATTAAAGCAATCATGGACTAACCTTCACCTAAGACTATATCACATTTGAGAGGATCTTTTGGTCTTTTTTATTCTTATAGGAGGTTCGTCAAAGGATTTTCACAACTAGCTACTCCATTGGTAGATTTGACAAAGAAAGGGGCTTTCCTTTGAAGCGATTCAGCACAGATGGCTCTTGACAAGCTCAATGAAGTAATGAGTTCATGTTCTATTTTGGCCATTCCAGATTTTTCACTTCCTTTTGTTTTCAAATGTGATACTTCAAGAGAGGGGATTGGAGCAATTTTAATGCAAAACAAACACCCCATAGCATTTGAGAGTAGAAAGCTCAAGGATTCAAAAAAGGAGGTTTTCCATCTACGACAAGGAGATGCTAGCCATCATGCATGCATTAGCCAAGTTCAACTAGTATTTTTTTTGTGAGAGATTTGTGGTGAAAGCAAATACAATAGCTTGAACTTCTTCCTCAATCAAAAGGATTTGAATGATAAATAGCGAAAGTGGGTAAATAATCTATAAGCTTATGATTTCGATATTGAGTATGTTAAAGGAAAGAATAATGTTGTGGCTAATGCACTATTTAGGAAGCATTGTTCCATGACTAATTTTTATACAATTTGAGGGTTTCTATAATAGCTAAGTATGCCAAAAACACACTTTCTATTAATATATTAAATGGTAAGCTACAAGATGACAAGTACAAGGTGGTTGATGAGCTCATTCTCTATAAGGACAGGGTGTATCTTGTTCCAAAATCAAAGATGAAGGAGAATATTTTGACACACCATTAGTGGGTCACCTGAGATACTACAAAACCTACAAGCGAGTGGGAGGACGCTTTTCATGGAAGGGACTCAAGGGAGATGTATTGAAGCATGTTAGGAAGTGTTTGGCTTGTCAACAAAACAAAGCAAAACATATATTTCTAGCCGGACTATTGCAGCCCTTATGAAAATTTCTATGGATTTTATCAGGGGTCTTAAATGAAAGTACACAGTAAGGATTGTATTTTGGTGATTGTGGATAAACTCATTAACTATGCTCATTTTTATGCTATATTTTCAAAATATAAGGCTCCTCAAATGGTTAATTTGTTTTTCAGAGAGGTGCTTAGATTACATGGAATGTCTAGATACATTTGATTGACAAGGATAGTAGGTTCAATAGTTTAATTTTGACAAGGATTTTTCAATTGGCAAGCATAGAGTTGAACCACAATATTAGTTATCACCCTCAAATGGATTGACAAACAGAGATTGTGAATAAATGGATCAAAGGGTATTTGAGGGATTATGTGACAGGGCAACAAACAACATGGATTAAGTGGCTTCATCTAGAGGAGTATTACTACAACTCCACACATAATATGTCTATAGGTATGACTCCTTTCAAGGCACTTTATGGATACGATGCATTGTCTTTTATGGATTTGATTATTTCGGACATCAGAGTCCCAAGAGTTAGGGATTTGGTTCAACAAAGCCTAGACATTTTGAATGCACTCGAAGAGAATTTATAGCAAGCCCAAAATCAACAAAAGATGTATGTTGATCACCACCATATAGAGAGTATTTTTGAGGTGAAAGAGATGTTATTTTTGAGCTTGCAGCCTTATAAGTAATCTTCTCTCAAGGGAGATGGAGTTGAGAAGTTAAAGCTGTGATTTTATGGGCCTTACAAGATCATGCAGAGAATAGGAGAGATTGCATATAAGTTAGACCTATTGGAAAACAACAAAATTCATATAATGTTTTCCATGTGACATACCTTAAGAGAGCACTTGGACAGCATGCTATACCTTTCTTAGAGTTGCCACCAGTTAATGACAAAGATAAATTGATTTTGGAGCCCAAAGCTATCATTGATATGAGAGAAAGATGGCTAAGAAACAAGATCATCATGGAGTATTTGATAAGTTGGAAGAATCTCCCACTTGAGGATGCTACATGAGAAGAAATGGAGATTTTTAATCATCCAAATCTGAAATTGGTTGAGGACAAGCAATTTGGAGAAGTGAAGACTATCATGTCCCCCTCTTTTCCAATAATTAATTATTATTAAGAAAATAAAATAAAATGTTTCTCAACACTATATAAATATATGTATAATAAATAAATAAATAATATAAAATATAAATAAAATTTAGCCAATTCAAACTTGATGGGTCCTAAGCCAGAAGTATAACTACAAGCTCTTGTGCTCATTTCAAACAGCCAGTTTTGTGTTGCAAATGATCTTTTCGAAGCTCATTTGCTATGCAAGGGAGAATGAAACCCCTTAACTACACTTTGTGAGGTTAGGAAGAAAATCCTACCTCTATCTTAGCAAATCCAAAGAAGGTTTGCAGACAAGACCAATTTTGATAATTTGTTCAAATTATAGGGTTGAGCACTAGAATCATTGCAAGTACACCATTTTCAGATCTCCAAGCTATTTCCTAGATCGCCCCCTGTGAGAAGGGTTTTAGCATCATCCTTCGTCACCAAGGGTGGTACCATTGTCTAGGGTCGTTGAGTTGTATCGATTGCCGAATGTTCAATCGCTTCATACAGATCTAATAGTATACAAGGTTCAGACGACAATCAGTCCATAACCAAGCGCACTAGCTCTGAATCAGACCACATTGCATAGCAAATCTAACGACAACTTCTACTAGAGGATTGTTGCTTGTTAACAGGTCTTATTGCAACCTTCATAACACTCAAGAGAAGACTATATACCTGCGACTGCCCCACAATTAATCATATAGCTGCTAGAACCAAGTCTATTAAGGCCTGATGGTGTTACCTATGTTCGCAGCAACCTTAATTAGTTTCAGCATCATCCAGCGTATAGCAGCCAGCCGTCACCAGCTGCTGAAGGTGTGAATTTTGCAGTGGCTAGGTCACATCCATAGAGGACCATCAGGCATCAAACCCTCAATCACAAATCCTCCTAAACCACAATCACATCATTGAGAACCTGTAGAGCCAAGGACTGCATACGGTGAAAGGAAGATCCAGCTCATATCCATTGCACTACCAGATCTGCTGTGCAGGTCTGAAATCAGTGAGTTAATTATCTCCTGTGTGTCATTTCTGAACAAACAGTTCAGACTCATCCATATTCTCTGATGTGTATTTCTGAAATTTGGAGCATCAAACTCTACTAATTGATTGTAATCAGATTTTTTGAGCAGCTGATTCATCAATATAAATCTGAGATTTAATTACATTTCCTTATTTACTGCGAATGAGTACTGTGGTTGTGAGATTTCATTGTATCAGTGTTTGTAATCAGCAAGTAAAACACAATGGGAAATACAATTTTAAGGAGAAGGATAGTACAACAGATCACTTAGAACAACTCTAACCAAACAAACTGTAATAGTTTCAGCTAGGTTAAATCTATCATTGATGACTATGTTTTATTTCACATCAGTCTATTGAGTGCCCGAATTACGCATAACACCTTTGCCTGTGTTCTGCTCTAACAACTTGTCTTTCTGCAACTCTGTTTAAGTGGCTTTCCTTATAAAATGAGACTTCAAGAGCGTCTACTACAAGCCTACAAGGTATAATTTTCGTAAGAGCTACTTAGTGACTATATCCTCAAAGGGTTATTTGTACTTGCACTTTGTTCTTATTTTGTTTTAAATTTATCATCTTCTAATGTTCACATTTCTTTAGTACTCTGTCTATTTTCGTATCCTAGGGTACCTTTCACTTTAAAACTTCTCTATCGTAATTGAATATACTTTTGGAGTGCCATTGACCTATTTTTTTTGGTACCTCTCTCCCTACCCTCCTCTCCTCCCTCCGCTATCACCCATCTCCCTCCCTTCCCATGCTTTTATTGCTGGATTGTGTAGTTTCAACCTTACTTTTCAAGTTTACCCTTATCAGGGGGTAGTATAATTTTACATAAATTCTCGATTTCTGAATGTGTACCTGGGCCTATCCCTAGCTGCCTATCAGAGAAAGATTCGGAATTCAATTCAATGGCTGTTCTCCATTAACGGAACTCTTTGTTCAATCTTACAGCATGATATGGGCCCGGGGAAATTCAAGAGATTCGGTAATGCATGTCCATATCATTCCTTTATGGAAGTCCAATCGATCGATTCATAAACCGACTACAATCCATTGTTCCGTCCGATTCAATAAACTCATAGAAACAAGCGAAAGGAACTTGAAAATGTGTTAGTGTTACGTTCCTAAATCTTTTAGATCGCTCGATCTCATAAACATCATTGAAATTCCTTCCTCGTTCATTCAGAGAAAAAACAATGACAAAACCGGATAAACCTTCCTCCAGATACGGCTTACTCAGCGAGCCAGGAGTACGACGGAGTTGTTCAAATAGCAATGGCCACAACCCCTCCTACGAGGGTCACATCGATTACTTGGTTACCAGAGCTCCGCAGTTTTGCCTCCACCCTTTAGGCTTACCAAGGGACACTACTTATGGATCAAGATCAACAGGCTTCGGTATAGGAAGTGCTCATGCTTACATCGATGTGGGTTCTCGAACCGGGATGGATGCTTACTCTCGTGGACATGTTAATCAATCAAGATATTTTTCTTGGATGTGGTTAGTTCCAGCTGACTAGTTCCCATGGCACCATAATTTCTTGTCTTCTCTTGCAGTATTCTCCCTGAAGTAACCAAAACCTGCACTTTGCAGGTTGATTCACTACACTCAAATGATTGCAAGTGCAAACCTTTTTTTCTCTTAAATTCAACGCTGCCAAGCAACCACAACTTCTATTTCATTTGAGCGGTATTTTCCCAAATCAATTGCCTAAAACATCGGAAGCATCGGCTTTAATCCGGTTGATAAGCTATTTAAAGAAGGTTGAAAACATGGATAACCACCGTTGGCCTAAAACAGTTATAAAGGAGATGCTAGATTGTAGGAAGAAAACTTGGATGAAACAAAACCACAAGTGGATGAACAAGTGGGACATCAATTTGCATGAGTGTCCTAACACCAATAGTGAAATAAAAAGCTATGTGACTGAAAAATTCAGAACTGCCATGTGGACAAACCAGATTGGGCGAAAAAAAGCTTACTACATCAAAGAGTTTAACCCGACAAAGGATCATGGTGAAAAAACTTATTTAGGTGCAGCTATTAAAGGGAAAGCGAGGTTGTTAGTGGCACAATTGAGGACGGGATCACATCACCTTAGGTGTGAGACCGGTAGGTGGAAGATACCCAAGGAAACTTGGGAAGAAAGAACTTGTATTTTCTGCAATAAGGGGATTGTGGAAACGGAATGGCACTTCATCATGGAATGCATTGCTTACGAGGATATCCGTACTTAGCATGAAAATAGTTTTAAAGTTGACAATATGCACTAGCTATTTGAGGAAGATAAGATTAATTAGACGGCTAGCCTTCTAGTCAAAATTAATAGCAGGAGATCTAACTTGGAAAAGAGCATGAAGACAAATTAGGCATGTTTTATCTCGGTCCCATAGACTGTTTTTGTCTCATGGACGTCATTAAAATCTTTCATTCATTCATTGCTTTCTCCCTATATTTTATATAAAGCCCCCTAAAATGTTCCCACATTGGCGTACAACTCATGAATTTCTGTGGGTTGTGTTATATGGAAGTGTTTTCTCAAATTTTACACTAGTTTCTCAATTTTTAAAGAGATACAAAAATCTAGCCATTTTTTTACTTGACAATTTAAAATTTCAGAGCAAATATAGCTACTAAGGTCATCACCATAGTATGCATTGCTGACAATGGTTGAACAAAAAGATATTTTATCTATGTGTTACTTCACACTAATATGCTTTCTTGGAGTAGTGAAAGTTTGAAAGAACTAATAATTACACATTGGTTAAGCTCGAGTGGTAAATCAATAGGGTTTTCATAGGAGATCTTTTTCTAATGTTTGTAAATGTTGAATGTTGAATAGGTCAATTGTCACATCTAATTTTAGGTGTGGTATATACCCTAATAGACAAGATGAGGTGGAAGACTTGGAGAAATTTGAAAGAAGAGATACCCCTTGACCATTACATCTCAGCTGAAGGACACCTCACAAGGGGATTTATCAATCAAAAAAGTTTATTAGTTACAGATAATAATGAAGCATCAATTTGTAAAACTAATTGGATTACCCACTTCTATAATGCTAAGTTGCCGAATTGGAATGAGTATGGGTACATGTATGTGGGTACAATATCCCAATACAACCAAAAAACTTAAATTTATATATATTTGCAGTTTGAAAATAGGAATTTAGTTTAGAATACCACATATCATCTATGTTACTAGAAAAAACAAGACCACAATGACAACACAAGCAAAATAGAATTTGAAAAGATTGTCATTATATCATTATATTAATTATATCTATCTTAATTTTAAAAATATTAGTTACTTCTAAAGGCATAAGTAACTGGAAGCAAGAGGTGAAATGTAATGGAGTGAGCATGTTAACAAAAACTAAAACCCAGTCAACATATATTTAAAAAAAAAAAAAACTATAAAATAACTCTTACGTAAATAAAATAACTCTTCAAATAAAATGAAAACAATATTACAACATACAATATATTAACTCAACAATAATTTGTCAAACTCAAATGTCATGATAAATATTCATTGTTCAATACAAAAATAATACAAACACTAATAGAATCATATTTATTACACTGTATTAAAATAGAGATATTAAAATACTATTAATTATTGAAGTATAAAGATCCAATGAGACTAAATTTAACAGTTTTAACAGTCCAACTGACAAATTTTTTATGACTGTATGATGACAGTAAAATTTTTATTATCAAAGATCATGAATAAATCCATCAAGGATATCTATCTATGAATGTTATCATACAATCTCATACAATCAAATTCAGAAATAATTGTAAATTCTCTGGATTATAAAAAAAAACAGCAGCAAAACTCATTGAAGAATTGCATTTAAATTGAACTGAATAACAGTAGTTCGAATACTGAAATAATGACATTTTAGATTTTAAATAGATCTTCACAGCGTAAGCAAATGCGTGAGCAAATTTGTAAGCAAATGCGTAAGCGTTAATAATTCAGTCGTTGTAAGAAGAGGTACCAGACACTCAATTTAATTTATTCATCTCCAATAGAAAATTAACGCTGGACTGATCTTGCAATGGGTCATGTTTTCTTTCAAAATCCTGGTCTCAAAAGACTGCCTCGTCTCGTGGACGGACGTCATTAAAAAATTAAATTTCTTTCATTTCTGTCGTTTACCCCATATAATTATTCCCGTGGTTAATTATGTCATTTTAGATTAAAAAAATAAAACATTTGTACTTTCTTCTTCGGAAATTGTAATAGAAGTTAGTTTTTTGGTTTAATAAAAATAGAAAATAAATTGTAATAGAAGTTAGTTTTTTGGTTTAATAAAAATAGAAAATAAATTAAACTAGTATATATATTTTCAACATAATCTATATAAAATATATCAAAAGATATCAAGTCTTTTATTTTTCTATTAACAAACTTAAAATAAATAAATAAATCATTGTATAATTTATTCAATGGAAAATAAAAAAATTGTAATTAAACAATGAAAATAGAATTTTGTGATATGTCTATTTTTTAAATAATTGAAAAAATCAATAAAAAAACATATTATTGTAATTCAACAATGAAAACAAAATTTTGTGATAGTGCCCACTTTTTAAACATGAAAAATGTTAAGGACAAGAAATGTTAATTGCAAAGAAAGTAAGGGTTGTATTGTCTGAATATTATGCAATTCTTAGAAGGCTGGAGCAACAGGAGGAGGTAGAGGGCTATGCTATTTCAACACAGAGTAAGGCCAGGCTATATAAGAGAGTTGTGGATTTCTCAAAACTAGTGTGTAAAAGTCTTCCAAAGAAGTATTTAGGGCATGTCCCGGGAATACAAGTTGGATATGAATTCGAGTCGAGACCACTGCTAAATATGTTGGGCATGCACATGCCTCTTCAGGCTAGGATTGACTTCCTCAGAGAAGAAGAAACAAAGCGAGGGGTTCCGTTGGCCACTAGCATTCTGGTAGGTGGTGGTTACGAAGACAATATTGATAATGGAGATGTGCTGATTTGTGATTTTCATGTTCAATGTACTCATATATTAGACATGATGCAACACTTCCTTTATGGACGTCTCTCAATATAAATCATGCTTCACATTATGTCTATGATTATCAGTCCACAGATGGATTATGGAATCAATGAATTGTTCTTATTATTACTCTTCAAAATATTGATTTATTTTGGTTTGTTTATGTTATTTTTTGATCATTTTGATTTATTTGTACTTAAGAACTTTAAATATGAATTTTATATTTTATCTTAATAGTTGTCCCATAGCCCTTGCTATCTCTAAAATCTAGAAAAAGAAATTGTCATGAAAACCTATCCTTGAAACTTGGAGAAAAGCTAATTTATAGTTGACACATGATTGGATGACCTTAAAAGTTAAGAGGCTTTTGTGCATACTAAATAACACCTTCAAAGTCTCTCCAGTATTGACCCGGGATTCGGTAATGGAATCCCCAATATATTCATCTCTCTAGCTTATCTCACTTGACATATTAGAGTGAGAGGGAGAGATAGAGGTTGATATAAAGAGATAGACATGCATAGGAAAAGAGATAGGGAGATATACGTAAAGAAGGATATGGATAGAAAGAGATAAAGAGATGAGTGAGAGGAGATCGAATGGGAAATAAAGACCAAAGATCGAAGTGATCAGAGAGATAGAAGAGGAGATAAATAGTAAAGAGGGAGAGGATAGATAGGGGAATAGATTAAGATATAGAGAGAAGAGAAAGGACATTCTAGAAATAGAGATAGAGATAGAGAGGGATAGGAAAAGAGATAAAGAGAATAGGGAGACATATGTAGAGAAGGATATGGATAGAAAGAGATAGAGATATGAGTGAGAGAGAGATCGAGTGAGAAATAAAGATAAAGATATAGAGTAGAAGAGATAGAGGGAGAGATGGAGTGAATAAGATAGGGAATGAAGAAGGGGGGAGAGGGAAATGATATATATGTATAGGGATAAATAAAAAGAAATAGACACTTTTATTGTATATGATGCAACTAAAGAAAATATTACAACAAAAACACAAATATAAATATTACTCTCATTTCTTATTCTTACAATGGATATCTCTCGACGTTTTCTATATAGACTGTGTAATAGGATAGATATGCTAGTAATTAAACAATGAAAACATTTTTTTGTGATAGTGCCCACTTTTTAAATAATTAAAAAATAAATAAAAAATCATGTGCGCTTTTTAATAATTGAAAAAATCAATAAAAAATTATTGCACATGAAAATAGAAAGTAGATTTTTGTTTTTCAGATTTGACCACCTATTGTAGAGTTAGTAATAAATATTCTGAATTAATAATAATTTTTAAAGTTGAGATAATTATTTGTGGTAATTTACTTTAAAATTTATCACTAATTAATTTCTCTTATCAAAATAATCAATATTTTTTTAAGGTGAATCACAATAAGTAATTATCTCAACATGAAATTGATATTTAATGTAATAATTAGTTATTGTGATACATTAAATATCAATTTAATGTTGAGATAATTAGTTATTGTGATTCACCTTAAAAAAATATTGATTATTTTGGTAAGAGAAAGTAGTTAATGGTTAATTTATTTTTATATAATTTTTTAATATATATTTATTTTATTAAGAAAAATAGTTAAATAATGTTGAGATAATCAGTTATTGTGAGTTACCTTTAAAAAATATTGATTATTTTGGTAAGAGAAAGTAGTTAATGGTTAATTTATTTTTTATATTATTTTTAATATATATTTATTTTATTAATAAAAATAGTTAAATAATAATCCTTGTTGCATGAATATATCAATTCTTATTACTAAGATATTTATGATGACTCATATGAAAAACTTGATATCAAAGGGTAGTTCAAAATAGATTGTTGGTCAAATGGTAGGTTTGTTTTCAATGATTCTTTGAAGGATCATGGATGCCCTAGCTCATATGTATTTGTTATGACCCAACTTGGTTTCTATGTTGTGGTTGTTGTTCATAGTGTGCACCTTTATTCTCAAAGGAAGATTAAACCTCTATTGTGACTTTTAGGGACGATGTAATTAAGGGTGAAGCTTAGTTTGATGCAAGGGGTTTGATCTATTGTTTTAACCACCATTGGCCCTAACCCCTAATTTACCATTGAGGGTAACTTAGAGATTTACCCCTATGCTAGGGAGTTTTGTTTGATGTTTTTTACTCTACTAGTGATTGGGATGTCATGCTCCATGATCAAACCTACATTTGGGGGCAACATTTTCTCATGTTAAAGCCCTAGTATCCCTCATTCACTCTCACCACTAAATATTTCAATATCTCACTTGTTTAGGTTAGGTTGACTAACCTTCTACACCAACTCTAGTTGGATTATTGCTACAAAACTATTGTCAACATGCTAGGTCATTTTCTAATGGAAAATTTGGCTACCTCAGGCTTTTCTCACACAACTTTTACATGTATTTTGGTGGATCTTGACCTATCAAAGGCTCTTTTGGTAGAGATTGTTCTCCAAGTTGAAAATCATCCTTGGATTTAACCTTTAGAATACAAGGGCTTACCTTTTTTATGTTAGCATTACTTTAATACTAGACACCTAGCTTTGAATTATATATGATCCAAACGTAAGGCTATAAAGGTAGCTTCTTTGTGGTAATATGTTTTCCCCCACCATTTCGCTATTGTTTGTTCTCTCAATGATTCTATTTCTTTTGGAGCATCATCTCACTCTTCAAAGTTGAATGTACATACAATTTCCCAAGTTAAAAAGTAGTGTGTCTTTGATTGGCAGATGGAATCTAATTTGTAAGCTTCAAATATATTGTTCTTCATTGCAAAATGCTTTCATACCAAAATACTCACTCTTAGTCCCTCTTACTCATTTGGATTCTTTTGCTATGATGGGGATGTTGATTCTCTCCTTCAAATTCCAATCCTATTCATGAGGGAAAATTTGTTCCCCCTTTAAATCCCAATCTAATTGTTGAATGCAACAATGCTTCCTAGACTGTACTACAAAAGAAGAAGAAAGGCCTTTCAAAAAATGTGTCAAATCCTCACAATTCATCCCTTCATTCCTAGCTTAGGGGATTTATGGGAGCTAGACCTAGTTTAGGGACTACATAGTCTTGGGCCTCTTATGGTTTTGTGAACATTATCACTGGTAGCAACTTTGTTGTATGATGTATTACATGGTGTGGCTATGAGTTTGGTGTAATGTGGTTGTTTCTTATGGTCTTAAGCCTTAATGGTGAAAATTTGTTTTCAATCCTTTGTTGGGATCTAATATTCATTTTTATATTTACTTTGGTCTTTGTGAAAGGTTTAAGGCCCTTTCAAAACCCCTTTTTAACCCTTTATAATATATGTGTGTGTATGCATGTATTTTACTAATTATTTTGTTAAAATAAAGTACTTGAAGATTAATCTATTTTTTATATTGGTTTTTAAATATTACCTAGGAGTGGCAGATAAGAATAGGTAGTTAATGATTAATGTTTATCTAATTCTCTATATAACCATTTTATATATTTAATCAATAACTTGCTTAAATAAATGTTTATGATCAATAAAGTTGATAGAGTGTTTTGTAGATGTAGATTTGAGCATAAAACTTGCAACTTAAGGTCCCTTAAAATATTTTTATGTTTCCAAATTTTTTTAGGTAAAAGAGGAAAAAGATGGTACATATAAGTGTTTAAAATTTTTGTAAGTAGGATAGTACATAGTATCGTACGTTTGTTTTTATTTTCACTTATGACTTTATAATCTTCATAGCTTTACACTCTTCATAGCTTTACACTATACAATACATACATCAACCAATCTAGATAGATTTTCCAATTTAGATGTACTTATTTTGTTGCACAAGTTTGTTATGGAACCCTTTCATGTCATCTACATTCATTATTGTGTTGTTTTCAAAACAAGTATTTTAAGAAATCATTAAATCTTATATCTTCTCTTATATGGGATGAAACAATGTATTAATTCAAGTAGTTTGTTATGTTGGAGAGAAATATGATTAAATTAGGTTGTGATGATGGAGAGAAATGTGATTAACTTGTGAATTCATTTTTTTATCAATCAAGTGAGAATTTAGGCCCTCTTCCATATAAATATATTCAAAATTAAAATAGATTATAAATTTTATCCCACTTCTAGTGCTAGATAGTGCAAACTAGGAAAGAAGACTAGCTCAAAAGTTGAGACAGACATAGACTATACAAAATTATTCATAGTTTAAAACAATGATCCAAACAACATATAAAACACCCATTTTGTATAATAGAAACTAGTTAAAAATTATCCTACTATAAATGACAAGAGAATTTGACCATGCAAACCAACAACATTTCCACCAAAAGACTCATACTTGAGATCAAATGAATGCTAGAGAAGACCACAACAAATTGAGTTGTAAGAACCAAATCTTCCAATTTTACCAATAAAACCTACTTAGCCAAGAATTTCATTGTCTTTTCTACTTTGACAACATTACATATCTCCTATGGATGAGAGGATTTCATTGATCTAAGGACCTCAATCACATTGAGACTAAGAATGTAGTTTAATCTCCCCCCACTTGAGTTGAGAAACTCTTAAATAACAACCTCCTCTCAAATTAGCTCCTTCATTCTCTTTTTAATAATCCTCACTTAACTGATAGAGGGAAGACCATTAAACTCAATTCCCATGATAAGGAGAGACACAAGTCTCTCCATCAAAGTTTTATCAACCACCTCATCCAAATAGGCCTTGAATTTATCCCAAATGTAATATCTACAATGGATAGCTCTTTTTAATTGTTGAGAAAGAGTAAATTTTCAACAAACATGAAATAAATTTTAGAGTTTATGTAGTGCCTAGAAGCCCCTTTAATGATATATTTCCCAAAGACCTCCATAATTATGTCTAGATGGGTCAAGAAAGGATGAGATACCACTGGTGTTTTCTTTGTGCTTGGTTTACTTGGGTTTTATAAGTTACATAATTTTTGGTACATCCTAAAAAAAATTTGTGTGTCATTGCATCCAACAACACAAGAAATATTAAAATTAACTATAAATTTATTGAATTTGGGTGTCATGCTATTATATTTTCCAAATTTTGGTTTCTAGTACAATTCATGAGGCTTAAGGTTTCCTACACATAGTATGTGGTACAATGTTCTATTAAAGGCCAAGTTTTTATTATAAATATTTGGTCAAGGTTTATTACTCGATAGACTATTTGTATTGTATACCTCCTCATGGATTATACTCAAAAAAATGATGGGCTTACAAATTATCATTATTTGGTAGTGTTGGGCTCCCCTCATTGCTAAATAATGGCACATTAGCTTCTTCTATTGGTTGGTGGCATATTTGTAATGGCTATATCTTGATCAATAACATTAAAATATTTTAGCTCACATTTCTCACATCCGTAGTAGAAACCATTATGATCTTTTTTGGTCACTCATACTTTCCTAAGGCTCAATTTCTACCTCCTCCACTTGGGGGCTTCTGTAGTACCAACTAGTTAAGAATTCTTGACACCAACATGCAAGATTATCTACTAGTATCTACATGGTACCTACCTTCAATATAATGTACACCATTCAATATTAGGTAGCACCTTTTGGAGATTCACCTGCCGCCTTGTACATGGTCATAATCTAACACATGTTAGATTATATAATGTACACCATTCAATATTAGGTAGCACCTTTTGGAGATTCACCCGCCGCCTTGTACATGGTCATAATCTAACACATGTTAAGTGGTATGTTGAGATCTTTCACTACCCACAAGAGTTGTTAAAGCTTGAGATCTATGGACCATAGAATTTGGTCAGACCTTACCTATATGGAAACCATGACATTTTCTAACTATATGTGTCACTAGACCTATTGATGTCTATTTATAAGTGACTTTGCATGCTAACAAATCACCATGTCATCACTTTTCTTGGGTTTGGAGGCACCCCTCCCACTATATTTTTTATTGTGTTTCTTGAATTGAGGAGCAATATCTTAGCCATTCAGAATCATTTTTAGGTGCATTATTTCTCATTATACCAATTTTTTACTTTCTATGATTTGGTGTGATTGTTTTTTGAATTTGATGCTTTAATTTATCAAAAATATTATTGCCTAATCCTAGCTTTTGGAACTTGTATTGCTCATAACTTTCTCATATGAGATTATTTTTCTCTTTTTGAAAGAATATATTTCCAAGAGTTATGTAGTGGTTTAGTTTATTAGTTCCTATTCTATAAGAATGTTATACTTTCAACATTATGGTCCATTTTTTACACTATAAAAATCATCTTATTCAACTTTTTATTATTATAAATCACATTGAGATAAAGTGTCAAACTTTGTGATTGTTGAGGGGCTAGTGCACCAATTAGTAACAAAGGGGTTACACTTGTGTCTTTTTATTTTTCTATAATATTGAACTTTATTTCTACATCATCGATCAATTGCCACTTCTAAAACTCACACCATATAATTATTTTGAATGAAAATCTATTATCTAAATATTATTCAAAAGTAAAGAATTTTTTAGGATGATTATGTGTATATAGGTAGAAGCAATTATAGAAAAAATTAAGTGAAAAAATAGATGTTACGAGGCTTATGGATTTCTATGGCTAGTCATATCTCTTTATTTACTTTTTCATTGTGAGTCCTTGAATACACCTAACAAAATCTAGACCACTCAATCAAATTTGTTTGGGAAACATGATGTAATAAGAGTTCATCTCTTAGAGTGAATTTATCAATATTACCCCATGTAAATTTGACACAATAAATACTTATTTACATAGTTAAAATTGATAATATTATAGTTAAAATTTGTTTTAGAGTGTAGGAATCGGGTAGCCCCTATAAATTGCAGTGCACTTGGTAAAAAAAATTCACATGAGTGGTGACGCTAGCACAACATGCCCTCCGATACCACAAGGATGGGGGGAGACTAGTCCTTGTGACCTCTTTCCTGTAATAGGATGCTTTAGCTAATCAAGCTAGGCCCCCCACCCCAAAACATTGTGAAATTGAGAAAGAAGACACTCAACTAATTCTTGATGTACTTTCTAAACTTGGTCCAAATTACTTTATTTTTGTTTCTACATTCAATTCCATTGAGGCTACACTTGGGACTATATTTACCATCTTGTCTCTTAATTAGTTTTCCATTGCACTCACTAGGGAGTAGGATAAACTCATTCAAATTGATAAACTAGAATCTTCAAAGTCACGTGCCTTAGTTGTAAACTAGAACACAAAATAATAGAAGATTTATAGTAAGAAGGAAAATAAATACAAAAATAAGGTTAAGAAAGAGAGAATATAGAAAAAGGATTATAAATATTCTATTACTTCCAAATAAATATCTAAGACTTCCTCTTCCAAAGGTAAAAATTATTACTATAAATAATTGGTCATGATGAGCACAAATGTATGAAGAAGCAAATTGATCACTTGCCACACATTATCAAGAATAATAACATTAATGTTCTTAATTATGTCACAAATATTTCATCAAATGCAAGGTATACTTAGAAAATAAACAATAGTAATTGGTAAAGAAGGGACAAGTCCCTCACAAAAATTACATCACCACCTTCCACTTGAATACTTAACTCTAATGCTTCACACTACATAGTTTCATCATAAGATAATTTCACATCTTTGAAGCATTGTTCTATGTTGCACATATTTATGGGTGATGATAATTCTATTGAGGTATGTAAGAGAGGGTGTGTTGGCATGGGTGGTGGGATAGTTCATGATTTTCTTTGTGTTACCTCACTATTTATTAGGATAGTTTGATATTTAATCGTAATCCTAATGTATTATTTTTTATAAAACTTCAAAAATATTAGAATGAGTACTTGGAGACCCATTTGTTGAGAGATATTATTATTTTATTATTGTTATCCTTATTGACTTGGAATATTATTTATAATGGCATTCATGAAGGAGGTGGAGTTGGTAGTTACAGTTATAATGATATTTCTAGGAAATTTCTCAACATGGGTGCTAGAATTAAGCAATGGAGTATCTTGCATGTTGTTGGTGGGTTTCATATGAGTTAGGTGGTAGATCTAGATTCCTACCTTGGGATATGATCCACTATAGAGGAGTTACAATTTAAATATGTTTTTTACTATTCATACTAACCTACTTTTCTATTCATGTCTCAATGGGGATTACTTTTACTGATCTCAAAATATCCTCTTCATTTTGGACATAGGATTTTTTGCATTTTACTATAGTTTTATGGTACATTATTTTGGGAAACCATTTATGGTATCCTCTCCCATTTCTTTGTAAATTGGAGGCATGAGATAGTAGCTTCATTATTTATTTTATAGGTACACAACTATTGCTAGATTGACAAGATTTCAAGTGTTACATATGTATTATTATTTTAAAGATTAACACATTCTTGATCCTCTCTTTGATGGTGTATCTCCATATAAATCTAGTGTTATTTGTTTCCTTATAATTATTTTTATTTTCTTATTGTTGATTTTGCACACTCACATAATCTTTTGTAGGTAATCCAATGTTGCATAACTACAAATCAATTTTCATACTTTGGAAAAAAATTAATTGTAAGCTTTCTTCACCTTGTTTCTCAACATTTAGTATCCAAGCTAAAAAAATTGTACAAAGGGGATGCCTTTCTAGAAAGAGTTGAAGGTTTTTTGGCTGTAGTGTGATTTTTTATTTTGTGTGGTTTTACAAATTTGTGAATGATTCAAAATCATGGCCTCTACCTCTCATTTGGATATTAATAAATTCAATGATACAAAATATGAGATATGGAACCTAAATATGGAAGATCTTCTTGAAGAAAAAGATTAATATGGATAGCCTTATTGATAATTTTATTTTAGAGGAGATGCTCGAAGAAAATTCATGAATTATGGCTTGAAGGATGCCCTACATGTTCAAATAATTCACAAGGATAAAGGTGGGTCAAAAGGGGTGTTATGCCCTTACCCCTATAGTGTGTATTGAGTTATGAGTATTTGGGTTGTTGCTAACTTAACTCTTAATTAAGTCATATTATCATTATTATATTTTTATTTAGTTATTTGGGTTGGCCTGGGGCTTATATAAGGTTATCTAAGTCTACCTAGGTGACATCCTAGGAAAAAAAAGGTATATATAGGAGGTTGTGAGTCTTATTTGATCATCATGTTGAGTATTGTGTTATTATTGAACACTATTGGAGGTATCCCCCTCGAAGTGGCATATTATTATCAATTATTTTCAACATATTTAATATCACATTCTTCTATTGTGCAAGTTATTTCATTACAGATCACCACATCTATCTTTAGGCAACCACATGGACTGGTGATCAAAGAGGGAAGGAATTTTTCTATTCATCCAAACTATAATCCCCCCACCCAAACTTTAGAACTACTTTAGAATGGTAGGGCCACTCCCAAATTTACGTATTTGGCACTTATTAAAAAAACACCTTATGTGTTGGAAATATGTGCCTCAATCCCACAGGCTGAAACCTTTGAAAGGGCCAAGTTGGTGTGACATCTTTTGTGTCTGGCCGACTAGCAGTTTGAATCTTGTTGAACAGTTCAAGTCATTGTGACCTTGCTTCTGTCTCACCGAATGATCCTATCGCTATGACATGTTGTGTTCGGTGTGACCTCTTATCGCGTGGAGATCTCTAGCCGACAGGCCATTCATATCGGGCGTCGGGAAGACTCATAGCGACCGCAGGCTTTAGAGTGACTTGAACACTCGGGAAGAAGTCCCAGCGACTGAAGAATGTCTCATCGATAGCATATGGCTATCGAGGTAACACAAGGGTCTCAGGGAGAAGTCTCAATGACAATGGAAGGTCTCACCGACGGGGATACACTTGGGGTCTTCGCGGTGACTCAAAGACTTCGGTATGAAGTCTTGGCGACCGATGGAGAGTCTCGTCGATAGTATGTGACACTCGGGGTGACATGGGATGTTTGCTATGACCTCTCGGCGAAATCGGTAGACCATTCGGTGGAAGCTTTGTCTTTCGGTATGACGTCTCACCGACTCGTGGGGTCTTGCCGATAGTAGTATGGCTTCGGAGTAACATAAGAGATCTCGATGAAACCTCTTGGCGACAGTTGAATGTCTTAGCAATAGATGGGTACCGATGGAAAAGCTAATGTTTCAGTATGACTTAGGACCTCGGTATGAAGCCCTGGCGAAAGTGATGAGTCTCGCTGACTAGTGGATGCACTCGGATTAACTTGAAGGCTCGGCGTGAGGTCCTGGCAAGAGCAGTATGTCCTGCCGACAGAATGACTCTTCGGTGTGACTTAGGATATCGATATGAAACTATTGAGCATTAGGGAGACACCTCTTGTGTCTCACCGACATGTGAACTCAGTTGAATGTTCCTTTGACCGTTTGAATTTCCTATGTGGTGTCTCGTGGACCAATTAGAGGAGCCGAATGGGAACCGCTACTAGTTGGACTATTGCGGCCATTCCTGAGAGGAAGGTCGACAGGCAGGGGCGACATGGTTATACTCTGTGATTGCAGATTGTGTATGTTGGATGGATCGACAGATTGTCGTGTGATTGTATCAGAGTGTTTTCTATTCTGTAAATATTGTAACTTGAAGGTTCTTATACAAGTTTGATCATTGTGAAAGCTGCTGTAAACTGACATCAGAAAGATAAGTCAGAACTCTGTTTGTAATCTTTATTACTATAATACGAAGTGACTTCTCTTGGTGTGGTGGGTTTTTCTCCCGTAAGGGTTTTCCCATGTAAATCTGGTGTTCATATGTGTTTGTCAAATACTCTGTTTCTGTTATCTCTTTCATGTGCATCTTAATTGGACTATAATTGTAAAATTTAAAAAGGTATCTTTGCATTCTTCCCTGAGGTTTTGACGTTAGGAGAGTTGCTTTCGCATCTAGCTTTCCTTACAAGTGGTATCAAAGCCTGGCCAGTTGTGTTATCCTTGTGGGTACGTTGGGTTTTTGTGTCAATTTCTATTCAGTGGGAGTCTTGTAGAAGTTTGTCAATTTCTAGTTACAAATTGAGATGGCAAGCATGTCAGGAAAGATTGAAATAGAGAAGTTGAATGGCAACAATTTTGAGTTGTAGAAACTTAAGATGGAAGATCTATTGGTTGATCGTGATCTTTGGATTGCTGTGTCTGGAGTGAAGCCTATAGGAATGAAGCATGAAGATTGGGACCTTGTAGATAGAAAGTCTAAGGGACTGATAAGGCTCTGTTTGGCAGACTCCGTTCTTCTCAATGTACATGAAGAGAAGACTGCATCTTCCTTGTGGAAGAGACTGGAATCTATTTATCAGGGAAAGTCCTTGGTGAATAAATTGTTCCTGAGGAAGAAGTTGTACACTTTGAGAATGTAGGAAGGAGGTTTTGTAGCTGATCATTTGAACACATTCAACATGTTGATTGCATAGTTAACATTTGTTGCTGTGAAGATTGATGAAGAGGATCGTTGTATGTTGATATTGTGTTCTTTGCTAGATTCATGGGATCACCTTGTGATGGCTATTGGGAGTACAACATCCAGTTTCAAGATGGAAGATGTTGTTGCTTCTTTGTTATCAAAAGAAATGAGAAGGAAATCTTCTGAGATGGTGAAGGAGGCCCTTGCTGTTAGAGGAAGCTCGAAAGAGAAAGGAAAGAAGGAGGACAAGAAATCTAAATCGAAATAAGAGGGGAGATCAAAGTCTCGACAAAGAAGTCAAGGTGAAGTCTTTGGAAGATGTAGTTGAAATTCCTCCACGGAGAAGAATTGAAAATTCAAAATGTACCTAAAGCTTAGAGGAGGCTAAAGCATTAGAGAGATTCAAAGAAAAGACTCATTATCCAAGTGAGGGAGGTCACTTTGAAAAGCAACTTGATAGGTATGGTTTTCTTTGATAGATTCTATTTACTTATCTTTAATTTCAGCAAAGGCCTAGGATTGAAAGAGCATTTAGAATTCTATTCAGACTCTTGGTTGGAAGCCATGAATGAAGAAATGGCATCATTAGAAAAGAATGAAACTTGGAATTTGGTGCCCTTGCCTAAAGGCAGAAAAAAGATTTTGGCTACAAATGGGTATTTAAAAAGAAGATTGGTCTGGATGGCGGTGGAAAAATATAAGGTGAGGTTGGTTGCGAAGGGTTATTCCTAGGTAGAGGGAATTGATTCTCGGGAAATTTTTTCTCTTGTAGCTAAGCTGACATCATCAAATTTCTCTTGTCACTTACGCAGCGTATGAATTAGAAGTCGAACATATGGATGTGAGCAACATTTATTCATGGTGATCTTGAAGAAGAGATTTACATGTCGAGCTTGAGCACTTTGTGGAAAAGGTAAAGCTGGTTTGCAAGTTAAAGAAGTCTCGTATGGGTTAAAAGCAGTCACCTAGAATGTGGTACTAGAAATTTGATACTTTTGTATTGTCTTTAAGTTTGTAAGATCAAAATCTGATCATTATGTCTATTACAAAGCTGAAAGTGATCAAGTGCTTATTATTGCTCTCTATGTTGATGATATGTTGTTCATAGGCAATAGTAAGTTGATGATTTCTGATCTTAAGTCTCAGTTGTCTGCTAAGTTTGAAATGAAAGATCTTGGTGCAGCAAGGTATGCAGGGGATGGAATAACCAAGGATAGGAATAGTAGAAAACTTTGGCTTCGGATCAAAGTAGAAATATCAAGGCTGTTCTAGAGAATTTTTGCATGAATGATTGCAAGCGACTAGTTGTTCGATCTTAGAGCAGAAGCTATCTTGAAAATGGCCAAAAATCTCCTATTGAGATGGAGGGACATGACGGTGTACCCTATGCTAGTGTGGTCTTGTATTCAATGTAGTGCATCTGAGCCCGGACATTGCCATGGTGAGACTTCTTAGGTTTATGGCTAATCTGGGAAGGACACATTGGGATCTTTGTGAAAGAAGTTTTCGAGATATTTGAAAGGAGCACTTGAGTTTTCTTTGTGTTACCATAGGAACTTGGTTTGAATCTGAGAGGACTCTCGGTATTTGAGAGCTAGTGGATTACATTGGGCGGGGACATTGATAGTAGAGGTCCACCCGGTGGATATACTTTCATGTTGAATGGTGGTGCGATGAGTTGGATGAGTAAGCGGGGCTATAGTCCACTTTTCCCTCTGAGAGGCTAATATGGCAGCTACATGCTTGTAAACCAGTTTGGTTAAAATGTTTGTGTTCTAACATTGGTTTTGATCGAGGGAAAATAACTATTTTTGTGAGTCAGAGTGCAATTTGTCTCAAAAGAATCCTACTTTCCATGCTAGGGCCGAAACATATAGATGTATAGTACATTTGTATGAGATATGGTGGAGGATGGAAAGGTTAGTTTGGAAAAGGTTGATACTACGGAGAATATTGCAGATGCATTGTGAAGCGGTGGACAGTTCAGGTGGTGTGCCAGTTCAATGGGCCTTAGTCCCCATGATTTTCAATAAGTTTTGTTGTGCTCTGGAGGTTCCTGTGTGATCTTCGTCAAGTGGGAGATTGTTGGAAATATGTGCCTCAATCCCACAGGCTGAAACCTCTGAAAGGGCCAAGTCAGTGTGACATCTTTTGTGTCTGGTCGACTAGCAGTTTGAATCTTGTTGAACAGTTCAGGTTGTTGTGACCTTGCTTCTGTCTCACCGAATGATCTTATCGCTATGACATGTGTTCAGTGTGACCTCTTACCGTGTGGAGATTTCTAGCCGACAGGCCATTCATATCAGGCGTCGGGAAGACTCATAGCGACTGCGGGCTTTAGAGTGACTTGAACACTCGGGAAGAAGTCCCAACAACTAAAGAATGTCTCACCGATAGCATATGGCTATCGAGGTAACACAAGGGTCTCGGGGAGAAGTCTCAGCGACAATGGAAGGTCTCGCCGATGGGGATACACTTGGGGTCTTTGTAATTACTCAAAGACTTCAGTATGAAGTCTTGGCGATCGATGGAGAGTCTTGCCGATAGTATGTGACACTCGGGGTGACATGGGATGTTCTCTATGACCTCTCGGCGAAAGCGGTAGACCATTCGGTGGAAGCTTTGTCTTTCGGTATGACATCTCACCGACTCGTGGGGTCTTGCTGATAGTAGTATGGCTTCAGAGTAACATAAGAGATCTCGATGAAACCTCTTGGCGACAGTTGAATGTCTTAGCGATAGATGGGTGCCGATGGAAAAGCTAATGTTTCGGTATGACTTAGGACCTCAATATGAAGTCCTGGCGAAAGCGATGAGTCTCACCAGCTGGTGGATGCACTTAGATTAACTTGAAGGCTCGGCATGAGGTCTTGGCGAGAGCGGTATGTCCTACCGACAGAATGACTCTTCGATGTGACTTAGGATATCGATATGAAATTGTTGAGCATCGGGGAGACACTTCTTGTGTCTCACCAACATGCGAACTCAGTTGAATGTTCCTTTGACCATTTGACTTTCCTATGTGGTGTCTTGTGGACCAATTAGAGGAGCCGAATGGGAACCGCTACCAGTTGGATTGTTGCGACCGTTACTGAGAGGAAGGTCGACAGACAGGGGCGACATGGTTATACTCTGTGATCGTAGATTGTGTATGTTGGATGGATCGACAGATTTCCGTGTGATTTTATCAGAGTGTTTTCTATTTTGTAAAGATTGTAACTTGAAGGTTCCTATACAAGTTTGATCATTGTGAAAATTGCTGTAAACTGACATCAGAAAGATAAGTCATAACTCTGTTTGTAATCTTTATTACTGTAATACAAAGTGACTTCTCTTGGTGTGGTGGGTTTTTCTCCTGTAAGGGTTTTCCCACGTAAATCTGGTGTTCATATGTGTTTTTCAAATACTCTGTTTCTGTTATCTCTTTCATGTGCATCTTAATTGGACTGTAATTGTAAATTTAAAAAGGTATCTCTGCATTCTTCCTTGAGATTTTGACGTTAGGAGAGTTGCTTCCCCATCTAGCTTTCCTTACATTATGAAGTGTGGACAAGTAAGGATCCTTCTATTTAAAAATTAAGGTTCTTTGGTTATGAATATTATGCCCATGTGCCTTAGGAAAAGTGATTTTAAATAGATCCAAAAGATCATACACATATTTGTAGGATACAATGAGAATATAAAAGGTTATAAGATTTAGAATCCACTAACTTAAAAAATGATTTATTCTAGAGATATGACTTTTAGGGAATTTAGAGCATTTTTGGGTCTTGAAAAACCAAAGGAAAATTAAGTGAATAAAATAGACAATTTCGAGACTAAGGTTGGCATGCGTGAAGATGCACATGTGGAATAACATATTGATAGATCAAATGATGAGGAGGAAGAAGAGAGTTCAAGTGAGTTTAGATGAGGATGTGTAAAATAAGGATACAAAAGAATAGGTAGAGCCCTTTACTTCTACCTTGAGGAGGTCCACAAGACAATATAATCTAGTTGACAAGTATAGACCACTAGATTTATGTTGTTATTTTCTTTATTGAGTGTTGATGATGAACCTAGATCTTTTATCTAGGATCTATCTTTAGAGGATAGTGAATCTTGAATACAAGCCATGCAAGAGGATATGATGGGCCTAGATAGTTGGGATACCTAGGACCTTGTGATTTTTCCTAAGGGAAGAATTTCAATTGGTTGCAAGTGGGTGTATAAGAATAAAATTGAATAAGATGGATGGTTAGAACAATACAAGGCTAGACTATTCCCCAAGGGCTACTTTCAAAGAGATGGAGTTGATTTTGGTGAAATTTTCTCTTATTTCTAAGTTAACTTCTATTAGGTTTTTATTATCTATTGCTACAACTTATAATTTTGAGATTAAGAAAATGAATGTTAACACATTTTCTTACATAAGGATCTTGAGGAAGAGATTTATGTATGATAGACTTATGACTTTGTTATGAAGAGGAAGAAACATGTGGTCTATAAATTGAAATATCCATTGTATGGTCTAAAATAGTCACCCAAAATGTGGTATCCAAATTTTGATGCTTTCACATTCATTTTTATTTTCTTAGGAGTGGGGATGCTCTTTATGTTTATGTTAAAACTATTTATGATTAGATTCTAATTATTGTCTTGTATGTGGATGACATGTTGTTTATTGGTAACAGAAAGGTGATGAATAGGGAGCTCAAATTTCAATTTTATAGCACATTTGATATGAAGGATTTAAGGGCTATAAAATACATTCTAGGTATGAAGATAAACATGGATCAAATAGAGGGCTGTGGGCCTAGCTTGATTGGATAAAGCATCCTGTTGCAGGAAAGAGCTCATAGGTCATGAGGTCTAGTCTCCCCACCATCCCCGTGGTACCGGAGGGTGTGTCACACCAACGCCACTAGTCACGTGAAATTTTTTTACGAGGCACACTTCATTTTATAGGGGGACGGATTCCTGACCGATTCCTGTAGTCTAAGAAAAAAAAACAAATACATAGAAATATTTTATTAAGTTAGAGTAAGTGAATTGCTACTATTTTGTAGTGGTTTACTATGCATGATTACAAACTTATGAGTATTCCATTTCCTAGAACTAATTTTTTTGGATATATTGAATATACCTTATGCTAGTACAAGTATTGTTCATAGCCTAATGTATGTAATGGTTTACACTAGACTAGGTATTTCCCAAATAGTGGATGTCTAACCCTAGTAAGGAGAATTATACATATGTTAAGAGGATTTTAAGATATTTTTGAGGGAATTCTAATTATTATTTATGTTTGTAGTGTAGGAAATTGTACACCTTTACACTTTCACACAATGTTTGTACCCCCTTAATTAAGTAGGCTTAATTAAGCCTCTAATTGACCAAATTATGCATTTTGAAGCCTTATTATTCCTGGGTGAATGGGTCCTCTTTAAGTCCTAGGACCCAATTTTGAATATGTTTTTGACAAAATTTTAATGATTCAAATTTAAGTTTCAAGTGTCGGCTTTTGGAATCGAATTTTTGGGGAATTAGATAAACACCTATAAATACATAGTTATTTTATCAATTCAAATCTAACTAGCAAGAAGACTTTAAGAGATCAATCCTAAGAGAAAATATTATTGTCAAGAGAATTGAAGAGAAATTTATTAGTCATGTACAACAGTAATCAAGATCATATCATCATGTCAAAGTTCATGTGTGTTCATGTCATGTTTTGGAGCTAAGATTGTGGTGTAGGTTTCAAGCATTCAAGCGTCAATCAATCGAGCCAATTCATGCAAGATCCAAGCCTTAGAGTGATGTGTTTGACTTTAGTCCTCTAAGGTAATCCATTAAGGGTTTGGTGAGTTGTAACAAGATTTGTTCATTCATCAATGCCTTCATGTTAACATTATTTCATTATCAAGGCTTAATTACCAAACATGGGTTTGACTAAGGCAAACCCCCATTCACACAAAAAAAAACATTTTTTCTTCTCTCTTTGTATGCATAGATTTACAGGTGAAGAAGTATTTAAATTTGATCAAAGGAGAAATTTTGCAAAGTTGCATAAGTTGTCATCATTGTTGCCAAGCTACAAAAACTCACTTACATATTTTATTTATGTCTTTCTAACAGTCAAACCTGTAGAAATCGAAAGCTTAGATCCGGTATCAAAGGACTGCAAAAATTGATTTTGGACCCCTACACTAAGACCCATTCGCCCCCGGGTGAATGAGTCCCTAATTAGAGCTTAAAACCCACTTTTTATCATAGGTGCACACTATTAGGCCCTTCTTAGATCTGCCTACAAATTATTGTTTTTGTTTTTGTTATCATAGAACTTTGCATTTCAAGTGTTAGGCCATATAATTCATTTAGTTAATGCACTGCAAATAATTCCAAAACATTGCAAATCAATCATTTTTGTCATAAGAAAGCAAAGATCCAAGGTCCAAAATAGGGTTGAATCACCTCAAGGTTGAAATTCAATCCTATCCCTTTGTGATCTTCTCTCTTTCTAATGAAATTGGGGAAAGGTGTGTTTGAATCCTAGGCCATTTCATTATTCCACATTGGTTGAATTCATTCCCCCTTTTCCCACCATTTTATTTTGGTGAACCTGACATTGTTAAGTTGTCTTGTCCATCATTTCATTTTGGTGAACCTGACATTGTACATCATAAATTTTGATTTGGAAGTCTCTAAAACCCTAGATCTAGGTTTTGCATTAGTTTATTTTGCATCTCATTTAGGGTTTCAAAATTACATTTTTGCATCATTTAAATTCACAAAAATTCAAAAATATTGCATACATCTTGCATATTAGTTGTATCAAGGGTGTTCTTCAGTCATTTACATTAGAAAATTCAGTCAAAATTGTATCACAAAAGTTGTCATTTTGTTTTCTTTTTGCCACCAAATTGCATGTGAATTTAATCATCAAATTCTAGAAATTTGTAACTGAAAGAATCTATTTGCAACCTGAAACACAAATCTTAAACATTAACTCAGAAACTCAAACTTTAATTTTTCAAATCCCTATACAAAGACCCATTTTCCCTTGGGCGAACCTGTCCTTGTATAGGTAATTCTTCAAAATTTTGGGCATAAATTTGTCTCTTTCTACTTCATTTATTGTTGTTTACAAATCTTAGTTGAATCAATTTCAGAAGTTGCATTTTTTTGTAGTTGTTTACATTTAAGTCAATTGATCAAAACAATTGCATTGTTCAAAAGTAAAATTTTCATTCAAAAGACATCATTTCCAAATTTTGTTTGCATCTTACGACCATCAGATTTGAAATTTTGCATAAAACTTCATTCATACTTGCATTTGACATATAAAAAAATATTTCATCATGGATATGTGTTTTGGTAAAATATGGATGTCCTTAAAATCTTTGGTTGATCTCTCAAGTCGTGTGTTGGGTGATGATCATAATACAATTGAGCCTATTCATGATCTTTCATCTCCTAATGATTGTCCCCATGAGATTGACATCTTAGGTGAAGGTGAAGATAGCATGTGAGAATTCATACAAAATTACCTTCACAACCTAGACAACAATACATCCTTTTACTCTTCCCTGCAACAACCAAAACCTCATATTGTCCCACCACTTGAGATGTTTGGCCTATTGCATCCTAAAGTTGAATCATAAACCTAGCCTAAACCACCAAACATGAACGAATCTATTCATAATGACAACATTGATACTCTTCTATCCTATGTCCACTGATTTACTGATACACGCATCAACTTAAAAGAGATTTATGGTCAAGGCTTTAGAATCTTAATCAAACAAGGATGTGACATAACAAATGAACATGAAATCCTTCAATTGCTAGAACAACCATCATAAGATACCAAGGGATTAGGATATCAAGATCCCCCCCCTCCACACAAACCAATTGCCCAATCAAGTAAGAGGCATAAGCCCTAAAAACTCAAGAAGTTACCATTTTTACATACTATAATTGAGACTAAAAAAAAAATGGAAAACTCCTCTGTCTAGGATTGATTACGTTGCCACCTATTTGAGAAAACAAAAAAGGAAAAAGTACAAACATGAATTACTGTGCATTCCATAAAAATCTTGGACATCTTACTAATGAGTGGAATGCTTCAAAGAAGCTGATAGATGAAAGTGATATTACACATATAATTGGATAGCATGCACACACTTTTCTCCTTGCCATGTGATAGTTGTAGAATCATAAAATACTCACTATTGCATATATCATACTTTATGTAAATCATTTTTCCATATTGCAAGGAGCACCTTTTTACCACTTAGCTCAGCTCATCCTTGTCCTACATTTTTGGGGACAAGGAGGTTTGATAGCCTTGTCCTAGTATGACAAATTTTTTTCCCCCTTTGGCTAGTTATTCGCATTCTGTATATAGTGAACAAGATTGGGATGTGAATGACCTGCTTTAGGTTGGCTCACATGTGACATACTATTATTTTCTTTGTATTCTTTTCATGTTCTTTGTGATTGCATGTGTGTAATGCAATCCCTTGTATTGTGTTGCTTGGTGTGTCTTTATGTTTGTGAGATTTCTTTGGATGGACCTTGTTACTTCGTTGGTGCAAGGATACAAAGGAAGCAAACTTGTCACGACATTCTTCTATTTGTATCTTCATTATTTTTGTTAGAGTAACGGTTTTAACTTAATTATGTTAATTAAGTCACCTTTATTCCTCTCTTAAGATTTCACTTTAGTTGTATATTGTGACATTTAATAATTATATTAATTATTAAATGTCTACCTATTAGGGTTTCTTTAGGGTTGCACAATCTCCTTTTATAAGGATTGATCATTGTATTTTAACTCAACTCTCTGATTAATACATTTTCAGCTTTCAGAGCACCCTTGCTTTTTTATCTCGAATGTCTTCTTTCTGTGATAGGTTATTTGCATGCAGGTGATTTTCAGGGTTTGTGAAGTTGGCTTTCACAACTTCAACATGGTATCAGAGCTCCAGATCTGTGGCTGCCTGTTCTTTTTTTGAAGATATTAGCTTACAGAGTTTTCTTCTGTGCAAGGGTTTCATTCCATTTTTTATTGCCAGATTAGAGGGGTTTTCCAACATTTTTTGAGAAATTTTGACCTTGATCTCTCAAATGGTGCATTCTAGTGCAAAATGGACTCCATAGATGCACTCATAAGGCCCAAAAACCCCTATTTTCATATAAAATATGATAGGGTTTTCTAAAAATTGATTTTTAGTGTTTTTGGGGAATCTAAAAAATGGCCAGAAAAATCCGTACGATTGTACGTATCCATACAGATGCGTCGATTTTCATTCCATCTTTTTGGTGTGCATCAATTTTGAGATGCCTCGGTTTTTGTGCCATTTTTGCATCGATTTCCTTGCCTTTTGATTTCTGTGCATATCAATTTTCGTGCCATGAAGGGACAGTCGAATATTTTATTAATTTTTTAATCTTCAAATTAATAAAATGTTTGGTTTAAAGCCTAAATGAGCATATTTAGTAAAATGGTTATATCTTGAGCATACGGTCTCCGTTTTTTAAAAATGAGATAGCGTTGGAAAGTTGCTTCTGGCACCAATCTGATGGTATAGGTGTGGTTTCTTCATGTTTCTATTTTGATGCTATTTTCCTCAGTCAAAGTCAGATCATGGTTTTTGCACTCTAGGGGGCGTAATTTTTGCGTTTGAGCTCTGTTTTGCGTAAACGAATAGGTGTTGGAAAGGTGGTTCTATTCTCTTTCCAGATATGTCATTTATTTTCCAGAATCTTCCTCAGGTATATTTTTTCAGTATTTTGTGTTTTCACAATTCTACTAATTACTTTGACGTTTTGGCACCTGGAAAGGATCTGTTTGAGTGAGATGGAATATTTTGATCTGCTTTATATGTACTGAGATCATTAGTCTCTGATTTTTTCATTTGAGTGGGTATAATGGGTTTTTCTATTCATCCTTCTGTGATCAACTTGGATAAGGGTAATTATGAGTCATGGGCAAAGGGCATACCTACACATTGTAGGTGGCTTAATATTTTGTCTTATTTGTATGATCTCATACCTACACCAGACACATCAAGGATTTTATCTACATGGGTTATTATTCGAGATCATATTGTAGGGGTTATTGGTTGTAGTGTTGATTTTGACACTTTGTGTGCTTTATCTGACATTCGTTGTCCTCGCACACTTTGGCACCATCTTTGGGAGATTTTTGGAGACTCTAATATCTCTCCATTCCCAGAGGATCTCGCTACAAATTGTCTCATCCCTCTTGCAGATATAGATTTCATACCCTATGATAATCGTACTCTAGAGGAGCTTAAGTATCTCACAGGTCTTGCATGTGACAATGGTTTAGAGACTTGTATTCATGTTCCCATTCTTGAGATTGAGACTACATCAGCATCTCCTGTTGTTCCTGATCACTTTGACATCGCCACATCTTTGGCCCCTATTGATTCATAGTAGCAGGACATCATACATCTTTCAGACATAGCTACTTGGGATTCATATCTTGCAGGCATATCATCCTTGTTTGTAGAGTCCTATATTGCAGATCTGGAGGATTACTTTGAGGACATTCATCTCCTCTACCTTGACAGTTAGGTCATCACTGTATTCCCACCATTATCTGTGCATTCAGGGGTTGCATTTCAGGAGTCTTCACATCAGTTCGGATTTGGCATCATTTGTTTTAGTTCAGACAAAGAGATTCTTCAGCATCCTATCATGGCACACATCTTGAGACAAATTGGTTCATCACTCTTCACAGGGTTTCTTCAATATCGTCCTTTGGCTCCATTTCTTCCCAAGGGGAGGAATATTATTTTCCGCTTTAGGATCTCCTTTTAGATTCTACATCAGGCATCTACCATTGCGATAGGAGTTTCTTCATTGTGGGGGGGCCTTCTAGTCTCTTTCTCTCTCTCCTATGGGGGGATCATATTTTGTACTTGTGTGATAGAAGTAGTTCTTGGGGGGTCATTTTGAGTCCTCCTATCTCTCTTCTTCTTTCACTCTTTTTTTTCATCTCTTTTTGGAGTAGAGTTTTTCCCATGAGGTTTTCTCTATTTCTCCACTTTACAAAGATTTGGTTGTATTCGGGTACCTGATCAGGCCTAGTTGCCGGGACCCTTGTTTTCTTTCATGCATTGTAATTACCTTTGCTTTCTTGCACATGTTTGTAGTTGCACTCTTGCTCATCTTAAGGGGGGGTGTTAGAGTAAAGGTTTTAACTTAATTATGTTAATTAAGTTACCTTTATTCCTCTCTTAAGATTTCACTTTAGTTGCATATTGTGACATTTAATAATTATATTAATTATTAAATGTCTACCTATTAGGGTTTATTTAGGGTTGCACAATCTCCTTTTATAAGGATTGATCATTTTATTTTAACTCAACTCTCTGATTAATACATTTTCAGCTTTTAGAGCACCCTTGCTTTTTTGTCTCGAATGTCTTCTTTCTGTGATAGGTTATTTGCATGCAGGTGATTTTTAGGGTCTGTGAGGTTTGCTTTCACAAATTCAACACTTTTATATGTCATAAATATTATCTTTACTTTTCTCCTGTGTCTTCCTTTTGAGGACGATGCAAAGCGTTGAGACATTTAAGTCTCTTCCATGTTGACCCAAAATATTTTTCTTTTATTTCACTCTCTATGTGTCATTCTTCCTTTTTATATGTTGTTCTACAAGTATTTTGGGAATGATGATGGCTTCGACCTCTATTATATCAGTATAGAAAAGACATACATTGACCCAAATCCATAGATCACTTATGTGTTATATTTGGGATTTCATTTGGGTGCAACCCCTCTCCATGACACAACCTTATTTGGAAACATATCATTGGCATAGGGATTTCCAAATAAGCTCTCATGTCTTCTTTTATCATTTGGAATTTATCATCTTTCTACTTTAAAGTAATTGCTCATAGCATGGTTTTTAGCAATTTCTTTAAAGTGGGGGCATACAGTCCCCTGCTCATTATTTGCATAATTGTGTGACCTCTTTTAAAGTGTGGTCTTCTTAATTCATATGACGTTTCTTCTTGGAGGTGACATTAGGTTTGATGTCCTAGAAGAGTGTGACCTTTCTTGGAATATGGCATTCCTCTTGGTGGTAATGTTTTGGTTTTCATTCCCTAAGGTGTGAATCTTTTATTCCTTAGCTAGTCCTCTCTTGGTGGTGATGTCAAGTGTGATGTTCCTGTTGTCAAACAAATTGCACTTGAATGCTTGAATGACTAAATTTAGCAATCTGTTGAAACATGAGAACTATCTTCAAGTTGTGGGTATTCCTATGGCGAAGATAGACCTCCAAATTCTAGGCTAGTTCCTATATGATTCCTAAATTAATAACTTGGTAACTTGCTGGAAAAGGGATAAAGTATGTAATAAATGCACGTAAAATTGTAAATTAATGGTGATGCACCTAATTGATAAAGACTTGCAACTATGATTCACAATAAACTTCAGAAAAACTATCCACACAAGTCAATTCGACAGTTTGACCACAAAAATGATTCTAAGGAAGGCTTGAATAAACCACCTTTGAAGGAAAACAAAGTTTTCTCAGTAAAGAAGAATAGATTATTCTGTTACACAACCCTAGACCTGTGATTTTCACTATTTTGAATGCATGCAAGTATAAATGAGACAATAATTTTAAAGGTTCTGATATTAAACATAGTAAAACTTCATCAAATAATTTATAAAAACATCATAATGACAAGACAAACTTTTGATTTCACTGAAATCAAAGGAAACTTTGCAAAATGAGACCAATTGAACCTATAAACTTGTTACTGTATTAATCTGAAACTGAAAGTTGAGCTACATGATATTTCTCTTCACATAATGGAAAGGCTGAAAAACAAGAACTAGAGGAAAAAGATTAACTTTTTCCAATATATACAATGTGAGACAACTCCAAAGCATGAGAAGGTGGAAGAAGCAGTTCACTGAAAGTGAAAACCACCTCAAAAATGTCTCTCACGAGCAAAGGAAAAAACAGTGTGAAAAGAGGGTCCACCAATGTCATAACTGAGCCTCAATAACTCAGAACTCCATGTCACAATGTATACAATTGAACTGCAACTCAAACTAGCTCTAGAATGCATGATGATGGCACTGAAAGAGATCTGAAATCAAAATATCTCCACAATATGCTCTCACGAACAAAAGAGAAAATCCTCATAAAAATGGCCCAAAACTGAAGCAAACTGATTTCAATGTCTAGAAAACTCCACCTCTCCATGTGCATGATCAAGATATTTCGTGAACTGATGTAGAACTGGAGAAAAGTGTGAATAATCTCCATAACTTGCATGATTAAGTCCTCTAGTTAGCTTTCACTTGCATTCTTGCATGGATTTGAGAAGGCCTTCATTTAATTAAATGTTAAAAAAAATCATCAAATGATTATTTTAATATTTTGATAGCTGATAATAACACCCCTTATTACATGTTTAAATATTAAAATAATAATTATATTACTTTTAATATTTAATTGAATATTTGATCTTCTTAAAAAACCATGCATGGGCACAAATGTTTCAAAGTCAAAGTATTACTTTGAAGTCAGCTTAAAACTCACAGGCCCCTTATGCATCATTAGGTCGACCTCAAAAGTCAAGACCACGTGATGATTAAAATGAAATGATTTTCTCCATAAAATTAAAGTAAAAAATACCAAATGTTTGAATTAGGCTTGTGGAAAAATCCATCGAACCCTAAAATCATTTCATTTTTGCATTTGAGTTTGGAGAAACTTCGTGAAGACTGGCCACCGACTTGGGTAGGGTTTCTGAGAATTTGCTTGATTCAGAGCTCGAAATTCCACCATACCTTGCTATTTTTTGGATTTTCCATGAAGATTTCCACTGGGTAAGTTGTTTTCAGTCACAATTTGGAGATATTGCATAGCATTTCTGAAACTTTAGGCTGCGACTGTAGCATAATATCTAATATATTTTCTTTTCTTATTATTCTGTTGTCCTTCAATTGTTCTTGGCCACCATTGAAGCCTTAAATTGGAGCTCATTTAGCATCTTTTGAAGTTACGATGATCAATTTCTGGCAAACATTGCATGGTAAGTACATTTTTTGTATTCTCTTTTTCTGAAAGTTTCGCACCATTTCCACAGAAAAATGAAAATCCATCTTCATTTTCCACATACTCTTCATTTCAGAATGAATAAAAAGCTTCTTTGCTGCGTATATCTTCATATTTGATGCTAGTTTTGAGAAAAAAATAAAGAATTCTTGCTCATATTCTTGATTGAAGGCTGTGGCCTCATATTTGCATTCTAGGTATTTCTGTAGGATATGCTTTTTATTATCATCCCTATAGACTTGTTCCATTTCTATGGTTTTTGAACCCACTTCTAAGTGCTTTTCTTATTCTGAATCTTCAAGTTGGCACTGATTTCAATAGTGAAATTATGTAGAATAATCTTGAATCTTTGTCATAAGAAGAGGCATCTAAACTATTCCTAAATGAGAATGGTATGTAAGGAGAAGTCTTATGCCTATAGGTGACTGTCCATTTCTCTTTCAGTACATATTATATTTCCTATAGTTGTTGTCCTAAAACCCCTTTGAGAATGATGAAAAAGAGGAAATGACTTTCTCTCTTTGTTGTTTCCATAAAAAAGTGAATGCCTGTAATTGTTTCTTGATGCTTTTACTGTATATACAAATTTGTAACTCAAATCTTTTTCTATTTTAAAGTATACCTCTTTCAAAACTCTATGAAGAGACTTCTATGATGGCACTATCTGCTGCGAATCATTTTGGAATTTTGTGCAAGTACCTGTCTCTATTTTCTTTAAATGCTCACCTCATTATGTTACCATACAAAATTGCAAGTGCATTCATCTAGACAGTGATATATAAAAAACTAGCCCTGATGTCCTTTCATTTTACACTTGAACTACTTTGATACTTCATGACTATACCATTCATTTATATGACTATGAAGTCTTCCATGGTAACCCTATAAGGGTTTGTTGCTCTAAAATTTCTGTATTTTACTCCTTTTCTTTGGAATATATGGTTGTCATCATGTGACTTATTCCTTGAAGGCTTGACTGCTCATTGTGTATGAACCATTGTGTTATGAGATATTTTTTTGCATTTTCATAACCCTGCTGCCCTGTTTATAGTCCAGGATGCTTTCCCAGTCTCTTATGACTGTTGTAAACTTTAGTGACTGTCTTTTAGTTCTGAATCTCATAAAAATTAAGGTTGCTCCTCCATGAAATGATTTTCAATGGCTTGTACTGGCTCACCAAAAGTGACTCATGCTTTGTATATATACATTTGTTCATTCATGGCTGCCTCCTTTAATGTTGTTATAGATTACTCTGTTATGTCTGTCAATCATGAAATTATTCACAAGCAACATGAAGTAGCCTGATTCCTGATATTCTTATTTTAAATATGTATGAAGCATGGTCCTTTTCAGTCCTTCTGTAGGCAATCAAAGATAATGATAACTTATAAATTTGATATGTTAATGATGCCTCTTGATTTCAAGATGTAGTAATGTTGTCCTATAGTCATGTAGACTATTCTCTTGATGATGGTGCTCTATTTTTGTTGAATATACCCCTGTAGCTTTTGTGATCTACTTTGTTGATGATAACAATGAGGTTAATGATCCATTAATGTATTTTGATCATTCTTTAGCATGATGAGAAATAAAAATGATTGCTCAAACTATTTCCATCATAATGAATTAGAGACTGCTTTATGAATTTCTTTATTACAACAGTCCTATTTGATGACAGTCCTACTTGATGACTATTCTTGATACTTGATGACTCTCATGTATGAATGTTGAATGAGAGGATGTTTTCCTAATATGTTGGGATCAACCCTTGTGGCAGCCTGTTTTGCTCCACATATCTGATGAAAATGATCACAAACATAATGAACCTATTCTTGCACATTTAAACAAACGAGTTAGCAAAAATAATCAAAGTTGAAAGCTTCCATTTGAACTTCGTATTCCTTGATTGTCAGCCTTCTATAATTTAATCATCTGGTGAATGCCTGATTGGATATATATTACATTCCTGTTGGTAGTGTAGGCATGAAGTAGGATGTAATTTATCATTTCTCTAACACCATCCTTTTACAATCTTGCAAATTCATGGAGCGTGGAATTGAAACTACTACAACTTGGAGACACAATGACTGAAGACATCGAGTAAAAAAAATTCATCAACATAGGAAATGATGAATTGCTCCCCTCCTTCATGTTTACATTATCTTCAGTAGTGTAGCATTAGATCCTTCTTTGTATTCATTATTTGATTAATAAAATCAAATTCAGTTACTCCCGCGGCTTGTGCGGGATTTCAAATTTTTACAATATGAATAAAACAACAATTATTATACAAATGTCCAATTTTATTTTACAAATACTTGCATAATAAAACTAAAAATAAAATGTAATATAATTTTTTATGATGGATAATGAATACGTTAGCAGAAAAATTTGAAATTCTCTGTACCTTTCAATGATGAATTCAATTTAGCTCTACCTGTTTGAGCTTGTAATGAAAAATAGGTAACAATTCCCTAAGGTGAGACCTTTCATGTATTAAGAAAAATCCCTTTTTATTTAAAACTAGTTCATGGCCATCGAGCATAATACAACTTGCTTGCCATTGGTTCCTTTTATTTCATGAGTTTCTAGCATAATGCAGCTTGCTAGCCTTGTGAAACCTTTAACCATTTTGTGTGGCACCTTATCAAAGTTATCATGGAGTGTAACTTTTGGTATGGTTGACATATGGAAGGCCTGTAGGCCTAGCGTGACTTTCCCATGTGCCACATTTTCTATTAGTTTACATCTTGCAGACCTAGTGTGTGTTTCTCATCCTTTGGGGCTCACCTAGTGAACAGTGGATTTTCACTATCCCTCGCGAGTATTTTTTTTGCATAATGGACAGTGGGTTTTCACTTGTAAACATTTATTTTTGGACAAACAACTAAGGCTTGATCCATACCTTTTGGACAAATAGTCGAGGCTTGATCCACCCTTTTCCTTTCCTATTCTCTTTGCATTAACTTTGACATTGTATGATTGTGTATCTTGTGTCGTTGTTACATGCATGTGTCTCTTTGTGCCTTTCTTGGTTTGCTATGAGATATTAGATCTTGGGGGCTTGATCATCCTCCTTGATCCTTGTCATTTTATCTTCCCAATAGATGTACAATTGGACTTATCTTGACTTATTTGTTTACTTTAGTCTAAGTTTGAGCGTAAGTTCATACTCTCACTAAAGTGGGGGTTAAATATAATGTAGTAAATTGTATACCTTTACAATTTCACACTATGTTTGCATCTCCTTAATTAATTGAAGTTAATTAAGCCTCTAATTGACCAAATTATGCATTCCAAAGCCTTATTATTCCTATTTTCCGAAAGGGAAACCTATATTAAACAATTTTCAACATTAATTAAATTACCTTGGAAATTGAGTTTCTCGGACTTAGGTCCTAGGACCCATTCACCCAGGGTGAATGGGTCCCCTTTGAGTCCTAGGACCCATTCACCCAGGGTGAATGGGTTCCCTTTAAGTCCTAGGACCCAATTTTTAATATGGTTTTAGCAACATTTTAATTATTCAAATTTAAGTTTCAAGTGTCAGCTTTTGGAATCTAATTTTCAAGAAATTAGATAAACACCTATAAATACATAATTATCTTATCAATTCAAATCTAACTAGCAAGAAGACTTTAAGAGATCAATCCTAAGAGAAAATATTATTGTCAAGAGCATTGAAGAGTAGATTTATTAGCCATCTACAACAACAACCGAGATCATATCATCATGTCAAAGTTCATGTGTGTTCATGTCATGTTTTGGAGCTAACATTGTGATGTAGGTTTCAAGCATTCAAGCATCAATAAATCAATACAATTTTAGAGTGATGTGTTTGACTTCAGTCCTCTAAGGGAAGCCATTAAGGGGTTGGTGAGTTGTAACAAGATTTGTTCATTCATCAATTATTTCATGTTATCATTATTTCATTATCAAGGTTTAATTACCAAACATGGGGTTTGACTAAGGAAAACCCCCATTCACCCAAAAAAAAACATTTGTTCTCATCTCTTTGTATGTACAGATTTACAGGTGAAGAAGGATTGAAAGTTGATCAAAGGAGCAATTTTGCAAAGTTGCATAAGTTTTCATCATTGTTGTCAAGCTACAAAAACTCATTTACAAATTTTATTTCCATCTTTTTGACAGTCAAACCTGGAGAAATCAGAAGCTTAGATTTGGGATCAAAGGACTGCCAAAATTAATTTTGGACCCTTGCACTAAGACCCATTCACCCCTGGGCAAATGAGTGCCTGATCAGAGCTCAAAACCCACTTTTTATCATAGGTGCACACTATTAGGCCCTTCTCAGATCTGCCTACAAATTGTTGTTTCTATTTATGTTATCATATAACTTTGCATTTCAAGTATTAGGTCATATAATTCATTTAGTTAATGTGCTTTAAATAATTCCAAAACATTACAAATTGGTCATTTCTGTCATAAGAAAGTAGAGATCCAAGGTCCAAAATAGGGTTGACTCACCTCAAGGTTGAAAGTCAATGCTATCCCTTTGTGATCTTCTCTCTTTCTAATGAAATTGGAGAAAGGTGTGTTTGAATCCTAGGCCATTTCATTATTCCACATTGGTTGAATTCATTCCCCCCTTTCCCACTATTTCAATGTTATCATGATATTGATGATGTTGATAATTCATTAAATATACAAGGCTTTGTGGATGCAAATTGGGTAGGTAACTTGGATAGTTAGAAGTCCAAATGTGGCTATATGTTTTCTCTATTTAGTGGTGAAATGAGTTGGATGAGTAAGAGGCATCACATGGTTGATTTTTCCACCACTAAAATAAAGTATATGGATGTTATGCATGACTATGAATGAATTTAAGGAGGCAATATGGTTGCAAATACCATGTGCAGGTATCAATTTTGATTCTAGGGTTGTTAGGATTGGATTTGATAATCAGAGTGTTATTTTTTGGTAAAATCCAGCATATACAAATATTATACTAATCGCGTTGATGTTCAATATCATTTTGCAAGAGATGGTAGAGAATGGTAGGAAAGGTATTAGTCTAAAAAGGTAGGCGCAGGATAATGTTGCAAATTACCTCAACCAGGTTAAGTGGCCCACATAGAGATTATCTTGGTGCAAAGGAAGGAAGGTCGTAGATTTTATCTATACTTGACATATTATATTATTCCTTTCAGTTTCATCACAATGTATATTATCAGAGTGGGGAGAATGTTGGGATAGTTTGGCATTTGATTACAATCTAATGTACTATTTTTATGCATCACCCAAAATATTGGGTGTGGGTACTTCAACACTCTGTGTTGTTGAGAGATATTATTATTTTATTATTATTCTCCTTGTTGAATTGAAATATTGGTTATGTGGAATTAATGAAGGAGGTGGAGTTAGTAGTACAATTACAAAAGTCTATTTTAAAATCTCTCAACTGGTGCTAGATGAGTAGTAAAATCATATTGCATGTTGTTGGTGGGTCCATATGGATTGGGTCATGTATTTAGATGTCTATCTTGGGTTATTAGCCAGTATTGAGGATTTACAAGTCAAACATATTTATCTATTATTATTAGGGACATACATTATTTTTCTATTCATGGCTCATTTGTAGAGGTTATCTTTTACTATTATCATAAAATCCTCTTTATTTTGGATGTAGTATTTTCTATTTTACTATAGTTTGATGGTGATTGTTTTAGGGAACCCTTTACAATATTCCTCTCCATTTCTTTATAATTAGAAGCATGAAATAGTAGTTTCATGAGTTTTTATATAGGTACACAAGTGTTATTAAATTGAAATGAGTTAGAGTGTTGCATATATATTTTTATCTTAAAAATTAATACATTCTTGAGCCTCTCTTTGATGGTGGAGTTTTTTCTTGAAATTTTTTCTCCATCTATTTCTAGTGTTATGTGTTTCCTTATTATAATTTTTGAAAGGGTAAATTCAAATTCTGGATATATCTCAATCAAAGAGAGATAACAATATCAAAGAAGGGAGTAGAATAAATTTCAATCACAAGTTCTACAAGATGACATGGTATGAAGAATAAAAAAGCACAAGTTAATAGTTGGGGAAAAAGAAATTTTCTTCCATGAGAACATGATTTGAATGCACAAAAGAT